>KN825214.1:0-26042 GCA_000827395.1 Paxillus rubicundulus Ve08.2h10 | reverse complement strand
AAGGACATGAAAACGAACGGTGTGAGTAGTCGCACCCGTGACGGGTAGGAAACTCTCCTCGCCCAACAGCAAAATTCTAATCAACCAGTCTCGTGGCGCTGCTGGTGTGGAAGATGGTATCTTTAAAAGGGCGCCCGGTCATCACCGCATAACTGACGTGCCGCATAGCTTATCATGGCCCCTTTCCATTGCATCGGCTGAGCATGAATTTGGGCTCTAGAACCACCGTGCGACAACTTTAAAGCACGCTAGAGTTTTCTGATAGCAGCCAAAGACACCTAGGTTAGTATCGTCGGGCCGAAGTTAAGCTAGTCTCTGGTTATTCTAAGATTTGGAAGATACAGAGGGAACCTCGTGTGAAGAGGTCCACATCCTCGCTGAGTCCCCCCACGGAGAAAAGCCGACACGCCGTGGATTGTTTACTCGCGACTAGGTTCGCAAACGGGGATAATATTATGTCGAGAATGGCTGATCTGTACTGGAACGCGTCAACGGTGTCTCGAAAATTGGAAAGAAAAAAAAAGGAACGGGACCCACGTTGTGCGGCTGTTACTTATCTCGAGGGCGACCACCTGTGCGGGCTGCAGTCACTGGAGCATTTGTGGCAAACTCCCGACCTAGATCTGACTCGGTCAAGTAGGCCGTGCATTATTGACTGGTCATGCTACGCACCCTTGTGTCATTTTTTATTCCCCTTATTTCGCGAAGGAGGGGACGAAGTGGTTTTAGCCACCAGACCATGGGAGGACCGCATCAAGTGAGAATTGTTCCGACCCCTGCCACCGATAGCCTAGACTGAACAAGCGAGCTGTGTGATGCGTGATGCATAGCTACGATTGATGGGAGAGATCGTTTGGCATCAATATGGCCCCATCGTGCAAAGGTCAATGAGGGAAGGCGATCCTGATCAGCTGACTCGATGTGCAAGATAAATGGCTGTTAGGCTTTGGTGCTGATGTGCACGCGTCTTCCGTCTTCGATGGGATGGGAAAAGATATGCTTGAAAATAGGGTAGTTCAATATTGAAAACGGCCGTGGTTTTGATGTAGTTTTGACCGCTATGCTACGACATACTAAGATAACCCTCGAGCCAGTACTGTAAACGTCACGTGATGTGACAGTACACTGCCACCGGAAAGATAAGCCACATTTAGTCAGTGACGGTCAACCAGTGGTCTGGTACTCCACACCTGGCTGGCGGTGGAGCTGTTTACTTTTTTTTTCGGAGCAATATTTTTAATTTCTGATGTAAGATAACTCAGAAAAATCTATCTACTTCAACAAAACGAAAAAAGCCCATTTCTGAGACGATCAAAATGTAGACTGTGCTATGTTCCCTAAGTTGACAGTCTTTAAATTTTTATAAATGTCTCCTCGAGGTTGCCTATGATACTGTTGACCTTCCATGGCACTCTTTGTCACGTGACGTTTGCAGTAAATGCTCGAGGGCTATCTTACTATGCCAGTGGCTTGTCTGAGTCTTCCTGGGCCTTTGTTAGTGCCCTCCTGCTCTAATGTACACTGGTAAAGAACATCCAAAATTAACAGATTGTGTGAAGCATGGTCAAGCTGTTTCATAAGACTATCCATTTTGCTTGATATCATGTTGACCATCTTCTTGGATTTCTCCAGTTGCTTCTTCATCAGCAAACTAACCCTTGTCCTGACAAAGGTGTAAAGATCTGCACAGACACTGCAGAAAGGTACCTAGTAATACAGATCTGTACAGACAAATAGGGGTGACAGAACTCAACAATTACCATCTAACCTTGACCCTCAGATGAGCATGAAGACAGCAAATGCCTTGACATTCTATACCACATTCAAATGCTCAGCCCTGGCACCTACCAATCCCAGTGCAACTCTCATACCCCTTCATGTGCCTCTACTCCTGCTGAAGGTGTTGCTCCTTCTGCTGCATCCATTGACAACGATCTGGCTTGACATGCAGATACTTATTGCAGGGCCAGCACCAGCTGATCATGATGGCCCAAGCTCTGCTGAGGAGAAGCTCAATCATTGTGTTTGACATGGATGCCAAGATTCAGGCTATGATCCAAGAGGAGTTTAACAACTTGTTGTTGCTTACTGGTGTGTCCTCAAATTTGTGTTTCTTTGCTGTTGTGTACATGTGTATGTGTGTCACTGATGATTGTGTCCATTTGTTGTAGTTGTGCACAGATTGAATACTGTCATCCACTATGACCATCTTATTGTCCTTGTCAAAGGAGAGGTAAGTGTTGACGTAGATAAGGCATAAATCATCATATACCTAACCCTTTTGTGTGCTAGATTGCCAAGTTTGACACACTGCTGAACCTGATCTAAAAAGAGGATAGTATACATCCAAAGCTGCTGTGAGGCATGGGCACATTTGATTTTAATACCAAGGTACTCCATGACTGCACCTAAGTCACTGATCACAAAATGGTCACCAATCTGCTTCTTGACCCAATCAAGAAATTTCCAATTGTTGGAACCCACCAGACCATCACCTATGTGCCATGCAATGATGTAGATAATGTGCACCCCCTCTGGTGCAGCATGGTCATAAATAAAAACTGCATAATCAGCATCACAGCAGAGAAAGCCCAGCTTAATCAAAATGGCACAAAGTAGCTCATACCAGTCCACAGCAGCCTGCTTGAGACCATAGAGGGAGAATAGTAGATGAGCTATGAGGAGGAGACCCTCATTACCATACTGCCCAAATACAGGAGGTTGTTGCATGTATATGTCCTCATGCAGTTTTCCCCAAAGCAATGCATGCTTGGCATTGAAACAATCCAGCTCCCAGTTGAACAAGGCAGCCAGAGCACAAAGGATGTGAATGGAGGCTGATTTGGCAACTAGGGCAAAAGTCTTCCCAAAATTGACACCTGGGGCTTGAGAAAAACCCTGAGCAACAACATGTGCCTTGTACTTGGCCCCCCCTTCAGATCCTCCTTGAACTCCAGCACCCAACAACATCCAATGGATTTCCAGCCAGGGGGGAGGGGAACCAGCTCATAGACATTCATCTCTGACATGAGATTCATTTCCTTTTACATTGCAGTGAGCCACTGGTCATGGTTGGGATGTCACATAGCTTCATCATAGGTGTTTGGCAGAATCTCCTCCCCATCCTCCAGAATCACAGCTGCCAGATCTGAACTCACCTCCAAAGGAATGTTGACAATGGAGCTGGGCTTGTCATGATTGACATTCTCAGGTGGCACCCCCAGAGTCCTGACCTGACAGAGCTCCCACTGACAGTCCAAGTGCTCATGATCATGCACAAGAGATGCAGTATGTGCTAGCCCCTTCTGAGTCAAAGTTTTGGCATGGGTGGAGCATCAAGGTACAGTTGGCAGAGGGCCAGGATCCATGACCATGGGGACAAGGGTACAAGCTGGTCTGTCACCATCAGGGAACTCATGGCCACAGAAATTCTTGTCAAGTATAACATCACAAGAATTGCACCTGTCACCTTATCATGACAGTGATACATATGCCTTGACCCCTGGTGGATACCCAAGGAAGACAGCCTCATGAGAGTGGGGACCAAGCTTCTGCTGGAGTTCATGAGGGATACATGCAAAGCATCATGAGCCAAATACACATAGGTGAGTGAGGTTCAGCTGCACACCATATCTCATTTCATATGTGGTTTTCCCAGGGGGAAGCACACAGGATTTGGTGTGATTTAAGAGGTATGCCACTGTAAGCACAGCCTCTCCCCACAATGTGTGAGGGAGCTGTGTGTTCCAACATGACATATAGGCAGCCTTCAAGCATGCAGATTACATGTTCTGCCTTGCTGTTCTGAGGATGAGTGTATGGTGCAGCAAGCTGCCATTCAACACCAGTTTTTGCTAGCTCAGCAGAGAAAGCCTCACTGATGAATTCCCCCCTGTTGTCTGAGCAAAAGATCTGGGTGCATAGCCTGGAGGCATTCTCCCAGCAGAGGCAAACCAGAGTCCAGGCCTCTAGAGCCTGATCCTTGGTGGAAAGCAGCTGCACATCGAGACAATGTGTGTGGTCATCAAGGAAAATGATGAAAAAATGTTTGCCATGAGGCATCTCAACAGGAAATGGCCCACACAGATCAGAATGGATGAGTTCAGGGAAACAGGTGGCAGGGGGGACATGGAAGGTGTGTGAGGCTTGCAATGATGCTTCACAATGATGTAGGCTTCACACTTGTCCAAAGGCACTGTAGAGTTTAGATTGGCCCCAGATGAGAATAAACTCAGGTGCTTGACCACCTCACCACCAGTGTGCCTGAGATGTGCATGCCAGAGATTCAGCATAAGTGAAACAACAGTGAATGCAGAAAAAACAGGAAGGGGGTGATGGAGGGAGGGACCCCAGATAGCAGTGGTGGAAGGAACTCCAGATCCACAAAACAGAGATCTCCCATGAGAGGCAGTGATCCAAGTCCATGGCATGGTACACTAGGCTGCAGCAGGAGGGGTTTCCCTTGAAATTGAACTCCCAACCCTTGTTCAGCACCCAGCCAACTGATAATAGATTCAGCATAGAGCCAGGGGCATGCAAGCAATTGCTGAGATGAATGTGACACTTGACCCCTCTGATTGTCAGTATTGCCATGCAATTTCCCAAACCAGAAGTGGCAAGAAACCCATGATTTGCTGTATGCCCAGTGGGGGACAAGTCCTGGGAGAAAGACCAGAAGTGAGCACAATCCCAAACAAGGGTTGTTGTGGTCCCAGAGTCAAGGATGGTGGACAAGGCAGAGTGAATGTGGGCTGCAAGCTTGGAGCATGGCATTCCAGAGCCTAAAGGCTCAATGGACACACATGAAAGATCCCCAAGGAAGGCATTCCCAGATGCAGTCAGGAACACAGAGGCAACAGTGGCTGCAGAGACAACAGGAAGTGGGGTGGATGAACTTGAGGCAGTGGGTGTGGGTGTCCATGATGATGAGGGGGTCCCATCCTTCTTCTTTTTCTTCTGTTGCCAAGGTGCCTGACCTTCCATCTCCACCAGGAGAGAAACAGTGCATGTGATCATGATTGCTCATAACCTGTTGAACTAAGCATTCTCAGCATTGTTAATAAACAGCTGATGATATTAATAAGTACCTGAGTGTTCTGTAAGGTAAGTGAAAAGAATGCACAGTGAGAAAGAAAAAGTGAACATACCTTGGTGTTGTTGATAAATAGCTGAGGTATACATAAATGGAAACAACAATGTAGTTCAAGGTTGATCATATGACCAAAAATAACCTACATATGATATCAATGTTAATTCCCAACAGTTGCCTCTTTGTAAGAGGTAGCACAACAACAAAAAAGTAAGATAAGTAATAATAATAAATTAGAAACTGGGAGAGAGATCTACTTGTAAAAGACAGTAATGACCTTTTTTTCATTGTCTTCTTAGACTTTTTGGAAGGAAAAAAATTCCAAAAAGCCTTGACAAGACTTCCATCAATTTCCTGATGTGGTGGCAACATCTCACTTACAACAGAGATGATTCAGAGCAGCCAAGAAGAAGGTCCTGCTAGCAACTCAGAAGGAGCCACCACTGGCAGGAGGTCAAGGAATAAGCCACACTACACAAAGCCTCATCCAAGCATTAGATGAGGAAGACCAAGAACCAGAGTATTCAGCAGTATTTCCCTAAAGAACTTTTAGAATATTCACATGCAGAGGTATAACCAGGCTCCATCAGTAAATCCCCTTTTGGCTGTGCAATGTCACAGTGACACAGAGTCACAGAAAGGTCCCCATACAACCTGTCACAGTGCACCTACAGTGTGTCACAGTTCATCACAGTACATCACAGTATAGCCACAGTGTGACTGTGGTGACTGTCACATTGTCCCAAAAAGGGTGATTTGCTAATATCATTCTATCAAACAGCTATTTGATGTTTGGATGATGACCTTGACACACCAGGGATGTCAACATTTCAAGAGCATTTACAGATTATATAAAATATCACATGTCATTGTTTTGCATTTTCAGAGTGAGAAACTTTGAAATATAAGTCATGAATTACTGAGAATTTGAAGTTTTCAGCACCTTTCTGGCATTCTATGGCCATGAAAATGTGAGAACAAAATTTGAGATGGATAATTGTTCTTTAAAAGTATCTGCAAATGTCCTTGAAATATCAAAATCCCTGGTGTGTGAATTACACCAGCAATTTAATTGATGACCCAGATTACTCTCAGGCAGAAGAGATATTGCCAGTGTACTAGAGGCTGTAGAGCACTTGGCATAGTCTCAATTAGCCACTACCCACAATCTTTGTAGCCAATGAGCATTCATTATTTAATGTCCAGACCTGACTTCTGGCACTGCACAGATTCACTTCACTTGTGTTCATGGGAAAGTTCATATACTGTGACTTTTGTGAACCTTCACTAAGTGGCACAATACCAACCAGAACCAACTTTGACTTGTCATTCACCACCAACCACTTCACTGCTTTTCTGGGAGATGTAACTTGCTCATGCTACAGGCTCTATAAGGCATCATTGAGGTAACCACCATGAGCTCTAATACTGTTTCACTGGACAAAGGCATTGAGCACCCCTTCCATCTCCTGGCAAGCTATACCTGCTCACCACCAAGTCTTGAAATAGGAATAAGCATTACAGCATATCCAAACCCCACATCATTGCTTGCAGAGGCAGTGTACAAGAACATGAAGATCTTGCCATGAATACAAGCATCATGATGCAATGTGAGCCTGCTCTGATAGCTCAAACACTTTTGACCAAAGGTCACATGAGTGACACTCAGATTAGCAGTGAGTGACTAAGATCTGCAACTGAAGAGTAGTGTGAAGATACCTTCTGCATAGTTCTACAGTCACCAATTTTTGGATCATGTTGCTGTTGCAAAGCCTTAGCAATTTTACTGCCTTGTCGCACAGGTTAGTTGACAGTGTATGAGCCCTGTCTTACCTAATGTTACAGAACTCATGTTCCAAGGTGTTCTTCCAACGGACCCGAACACAATTTATGCTCTATATACGGACAGATGTAGCCTCTTTCTTAGCTATGGCATGCAAATCTTGTTCTGTCAAGTAGCATCAAGTTAGGTTACTGACATACTTCTCTAAAAGCATGGCTACTTACGTATCCCCCATACATGGGATCGAAGGTCGAGGAATTCTTAGGTATGGGTGAACATCAAAGATCACGAAGAGGGTGACAAAAGCAGCCCACCTATATGAAGTCCGTCGTAGAGCTTTTTGACCTCTGTACGGACTCTTGACAAGTCGTCTTTGCTGGCGGAGCTTTGCGCCAAAGCCTTCAAATCCTTCTCGACTTTTTCGATCCGCCGCACATGCGCTGATACCTGTACGTCGCCCAGGTATATGAGCACACGCCCATGGAATAGGATCATTCAAGAAATTGCACCTTCTCCGTGCTAGCTTGTAATTCCTCGACGCTAGCTTGCAACGCGGCCGAGGCAGCCTTGTATTCGTCAAGGAGGTGATACGAAGCGAAAGCTGACGCTAGGGAGAAACCAAACAAGAAGCCAATGATCCTACACCACAAACCCGCGAGAAAATCGTTAGTGAGAGACAGAAAGAATAGTGCTTGTGGAACCCAAACCCTCCGCGGAAACTTCCAACAGGCTTCTTTGGGCTTGACACTGTTCCGAGATTGGGCGAAGCTACAGCTTCCTCTCGAAGCACTCTGGAGGTTGATAGAAAACGTGCACTTCGCTGATTCAGCTTTTGTGAGAGAGCCATGTAGCGCAGCGTCGCCGTGGCCATGGTGGTCGTGGTAGAGATGAAGTTCTGTGGAACGGCGTTAGCCGGATTCGTCCCAGAGAAAGCTGTGGCAAGTTTCGTGTCTAGTAGTGACTCCCGCTGAATTACTCCTGTTACCGTCGGCCCATCTGCAAACAATTCTGAGTACATCGACTTTCAACATCCATTACACATTCTGTGGGCGGACCAGCTACATAGTGCGATTCATGCCTCCGAAGCGGAAGAACGACGAGTCTGGTGAACTCGGCGCTCGAGAGCGAAAGAAACTCAAGCTGGCAGATGCACGAACCATAGCAATTCAACCTACTCCCTCTGGGAGCGGTAGTGGCACTGCAAACGAACAAAGCAACTCTGCAACTACAGGGCCGTCGAAGACCACTGTTCGATTCGATGGTGGGTGCTCTCGATTCTAATGCACGACCAACCAAGCTGAGGGGGCATGTAATAGCTACCCAGGGGCTACCCGCGTCCATCGACGTAGAGAGGTTCACCGAGGTAGGATCAATCAGCTTCCCAGCGCAGTATTCGTTGACAGTCTCCCAGGCCCGTGCATACGAGATTGATGCAATGCAGAAGGCGATAAAGACAGCTGGGTGCGTCTTTCATGTTCTCACTTTGAGCATTTCGTCATCGCTACTGTAGCGAAAGTTCGACGCATCGCGCATGGCAGACACTACCTAGACACCTTCGCCGTAGGGCAGCTAGTCACGACGTTCGACGCGTTCCGGTACGTCTGCGAGAGAAAGCAAGGGCAGAAGTGAGTGTATGTTGGTTTCATTACATCGAAACTACAATGTCGCGTACAGATGGACACCCCGAAACGCAAAGTCCTGGGTCGACCGAAACGAGGCAAAGCTAACCAAATTGGCCGCACAGAAGCGCTCTTGAAGCGACAGCGTAAGTGTCATTGGCACTGTTGTATCAATGAATCAAATGGACGAGGTCTGCTCTAGGTGACAAGACGTGGCTTGAAACACATATCTGGCACGCCAAGCGTGCAAAGATGGAGTGCATGTGGGGATATAGGCTTGTATGTTTTGAACCGAAATGCACGCAATGCACTGATCGAACTCCTACATCAGGCTGCGACACCAACCGAGAAGGCTTTTCGACCATCTCACCGCGCATCGGTGCATGGCTCAATCCTACACGATGCCTCTTATTATGCCACTATAGAACTGAAAGGACCCCAAGACCTCCTCCATGCCGCCCTGGAAACGTGCTGCGACCCGCTAGCCTCGGGAATGAAGCGGTTGGGTACTCAACTGCCATTTTCTTCCTTTTGCTCACTGATATTCTAGGTGCATGACGGGTGGACGCGCTTGCGAGACGCACGTATACAAGCATGATTCCTATCCATTTGATCTGCTCGGACCTATCACGATCATATGTCAGCCAGTATCTTCAGAGTCCGAATCATCACCTGCCTCCGACCCTCCGGTACCACACGCAAAGGGAAAGGGAAAGGGAAAGGAGAAGAAACCGCAAACGGACAATCACTCCTCTGGAACTAAGAATCGAACTCGCGTCATTTGGGTGCGCACTCATCCAGCTGTGTTCGAGGACGTTTTCGAGGCCCTGAAAACGTCTGCCTCGTATGCCCTTCACAAGAGCAAAGAGAAAGATCCGAAAGCGCATGCAGAGATCGAGATTGCCGACCTGAGAGGGAGCGTGAACGCGTTTGAAATTATGGGTCCAATGTCTAGCCAGGTGATCAAAGGAGCTTTATCTCCGGTAGGCAGCGAAGACAGAGGAGATTTTAAGAAGGTGGGGAGATTGCGCAGGATGTCTGTCTCGTCTCTAACTTCGAACGATATCTAGTTTTGGGGATCATTGACCGACCTGCAAACACCGGGGAACGTCCCACGTGGGATGGTCATTGGTTTCAAGGTCCTCGATCCACGTTTGAAGTATGGGAAATGATTCACTGACTATCTCTGACACTGACGTCTGACCTGACTTGTCCAGGTTCCCACCTAAAAATGCCAAACCTCGCTATCCTGATCCTACACAATCATTGAACTCCCCGCCACCAGCCTTCATTTTCCCTACGGCTCTCACAGCGCAAAGCGAGATCTGGGACGAGGAAAAGCGAGGAGGACTTAGAAAGCCGAAGTACAAGAAGAAAGACATCGACGAGAGACGTGCCAAGGTCCGTCTCACCCCCACCACGATTATTTTCTCTCATTCGCACACTACTATCCACAGAACCTTGTTCCCGGTACCCCACTCGATCCCCTCCGCCAGGACGACCGAATTCCTGTCATTCTCATCCAACGCTCCCTCGAACCCTGTCCGCCCTCCTCAATGTCGAGCTCAATAAGTGCTAACACCCAAGGCATCCACGGATGGACACTACTTTTTCCTGCGGGCTGGTCCATGCCCTTCCTTTCCTCCCTGATCTTCACGGGGACGCGTTTCGCAGGCCAGCGTGAGCGGACGAAACAGTTCTTTGAAGCCGGCGTTCCTGCATTCCCGAAGGATTATCCCAGCATCCATGCGTATAACACCTTTGCCAAGGAACACTCAGAGAAGGAGAGAGCGAGGTGGGAAAGGACCCCTCCAGCAAAGAGGGCGAACTACGAGAAATTGGGGACGAGGAGCGCGTGGAGTGCGGATTGGGATGTTGTACTGGGGCTTGAAAAGCCGTTGGCGAAGGCAGTGGGAGAATGGGGTGACGGATTGGTGACGACGCAGCGGCAGAATCCCCCAGATCCCCACGCGATGGAGGTGGACCAGCCAGGTGCAGCACTGAGACCTTGGCTACTGCGAGGTCCTAAAGTCCCGACGATACTCTCCAACGCCTTCATCACGCCTGCTCAATTCCTTGGCGAGATCACCAAGCTTCGGGCGAAAAACCACATGTCGCCTCTAGGCGTGTCGCTACGTGCGGATGATCTAATGAAATCAGCCCTCGTCATGGTGCGAGCGAAGATGGTAAGGAAGGGTGCACCAACGGATCTGGCGAATATCTATAAGATGGACGACGTCGAGGCTCGGAAATGGGTGAAGGCATTTAGCAAGCCCGACCCCGCCGAATGCCCTGATTCTAATGAGCCCAATGAGCAAGCTGTAGGTCCCCTCGTGGTTCCATGCGAACGTGATCGAATTGTTGATCTGCTATTTAGCTCGGAGAGATCAAACCAGTGCAGGCGGACATCATAGGCTACGTGACCTCCGGGGATGTCTCGCTCTCACGCGGAGAAGGCTTCGCTATCGGTGCGATCCCTGTTATGCCGTACCTGGCACTCCGAAAGCAGGCTCAGAGGTACATATGATTTGCTTAGTTCATAGCGTGTTGTTGCCTTTTCTTCTGACCTTTTTTTTTTTTTTTCAACTTTCCCGGATAGGCTCGCCCAACCATCTGTCCTGGTCAAGATTCGGGACCGGCATGCCACGCTGTGTCGTGTTGCGTATCTGGAATTGCTGGACGCATGATCTTTGCGACCACCATACGTATAGTCAGGATCGGAGCAGACACCAAGTACTAGTAATCCGACGTGTAGTCTTAATCTTTGGCCAGGCTTCGTGTGAAGCGATGTTTCCATTCGCAAGTTTCCTTTTACTGTCCACGAAGCTTTGAAAGGGTATGTAGTGCATCGAGGATTTTAGACTTCAGGTGCGAGGTACAGGGGTTCCCCCTCGGGTATCTCCAAGAATGAACTTTCCAAAAATTGCATGTTCCGTCAAGATAAACGCCAGTAGCACATCCTGGCAATCATCTTCTAGAGGGACAAGGACATATCGATTATTCCTCGTCATGCAGGCACCCGCACGACAAAATCTAATATACATATGGGGATGCAGCTGCTCTGACAGGCGAGGTAAACACAGAAGTTCCCGCAGTAAACTCGGGTGCATTTGCAATCATGAGCAGCCCCACTGTCCACAAAAGTAGTGCATCAGCAAACACGCGAACACGGGAATAGACCAAAAAAAGCGCAGATCCAAAACTACAACCGCCCTGCGATCTGGATCATGCACGCACCAGGGGCACAGGAGGGAGAGGGAGAGGATGCGAGGAAACGACTCCCAAACCAAGAGGCCACTCACCAATCAACCCGAAAAGACCCAGAACGCTCCCGAACACCTCTACCACGAGGACTTTGACGAACAGAGTGGGGTCAGCGGCGTCCGCGAGGGCCGCTGTGCTGCCTGCGATGCCGACACAGAGACCGCAGAAGAGGTTACAGAGGCCGACTGTGAGGCCACCAAAGAAGAGAGCAAAGCCTGGTGAGAAGAAGCAGGGGAGTGTCGTCGGTGATGAGTGTTTCGCGGCTGCACGATTCGCAAAGAAAACGTACCGGTGAAGTAGTTTTCGCGTGTGTAGAGTTGGGCCTCGGGGACGATTTGAAGTTTTGCGGAGTACACGATACCCATGATCTGTGTTGTCGAGGTGAGATTAATTCGGGGTCGCGGACAGTGTGAAATCCGGTGCGCACCACTCCATAGATAGCTACGACCTCGCAAAAGATGATACTAATGAAGATCACGCACGATGAGACATACCCAGGTAGACCAAGTGTGACCACAAACCTGATCAGATTCTTGGTACTAATTCTCGGTGTTCGAACGCCTCCGCCAAGTATTGAGGATCCAGTCAAAAAGATACCCCTGCAAGCATACGACGCGGTGTCATGGCTAGAACGGCCCCAAGACTCTGAAACAAGGGAACCAACCATCCAGCACCCAGGACGCTCAAACCTATACAGAGACCTATTCCAAGAGACCCCCAGACGAAAGGACTCGTCTCCTCGAGGAACCGACCAACATTAAATGATTCGCCTGCGCCTGTGCAAACGAGTGAGCTAGCCTCACAGATCTCTGGATACACAAAGAAACGTACCTGTAAATAAGAGGTATAGTGCGACGACCACAACGAGGAAGGAGGGTAAACCAAGGAAGTAGTACGTGCTGTAGTATCCCATTGTGTGTTCGTTGAGCGTCAACCGGAACTTCTCAAATCTACATTTCGCAGTCACGGTTGTTTGGTACAATTTGTTCAGAGGTGGCTGTGACAAAAGCCCCTGTCACAGCACAAACACTACAGCGGGTTGAATTATGCACGCGAGCCATAAATCCATCCAAGCCAGCCCACGCAAAGCACCAAGTCTCCTCTTCAAAGCGCACCAGGCTGCCAGGTTGGAATCATCCAGATATCCAACCTGTCTTCGCTGCTTTATCCCCAAGGTCCCTGTCATGATAATCGTACATCAACCCAAGCACACGCACAAAACCAAATTATACGCACTGTCTACTGTTCTGTACTCGCAAAAACAACCAATCTACTGCTTCGCGTACGCCCTGTCTGCAGAAGTAACTCCCCGTCAGCCCTGGTAACATCCACGTGCAGTCACACGCCCGACACTCCCGAAGAAAGAAACTCACCCTTCCAGCGCTGATACACCCAACACTTCCAGACTGGCAAGCCTCCTTTTCTTCCTCTCCCCCTCCTCCACCTCGTCTTCTGGGTGCCCCCTCCGCGCGCTCTCCCGCCTATGATGGTCCCACGCTTCGTAGTCCTGTCGTATTTCGGTAGCAGAGAGACTTGTTGGGGTGTCTTGTTTGTTGGCGAGGAGGAGGAGTGGGACGTTCAGGATTTGCGGAGAGGACAGAACCGTGTCTGAGAGTGTATGTGAGGCGCAGGTGCAAGATGGAGGAGACCAATCAGGTAAGAACATGTATGAGATGAGAAGGGGGAAGGAGTTGTCAGCGGATGCGCGCACAACGATAGAATGAAACTTGGCGCTCACCGAAAACCTCCCACCCTTCCCCAAGTCTCTCCCTGTCTTGCGCATCGATCACGTACACAACGGCGTGGCAGTCGTCATAATATCGGTGCCATATTGACCGGATGCCACGTTGTCCGCCGAGGTCAAAGAAGCTGAGGATGGTCGAGGGGAGGGACACTTTGCCCACTTCGTGACGAGCATTGGATTGGTGAGCAGGGGGCGACAAGTACGTTTTCAAAAGCGCAGTGTAAGTGGTCCAAACGACGTGAGTGCTTCAAGTACGAGGACGCACTGTTTTGTCCAACTGTCGGCCCTATCTTTGAAGGCTCGAGTCCAGGAGCGTCACTGTACAACGTCTTGATCTTCTCCAGCAACGTCTGCAAATTTGATTCGTCAAACATCTCTGACTTTGCTTCGTTTCCCAAAAGCAGGACGCTAAGATGGAAATGCGCCAGCAACGCTGCACGATGAAATGCTGGCACTCGCGGTACTTACGGTCTTCCCAGCTCCATCGAGACCAATGATGATAATCGAGAACTCTTCTTTCCTGTAACATTCAGTGACAGCTCGAGGTCGTCGAGGCAGCGCTCACCGAGTGAGATATTCGTGGAGGCCTTTGAGGAGGTGGTACATGGTGGCAACTTAATGGCGGCAATAGTACCCGGGAATAGACCGTACACGGGCGTCTACACATGAAGCTAGTAGTACATCCGTGACCTCGATGACTGGGTCATTGCAAGAAAAACGAGAGATTGCTAAGGTTGAATAAATACTGTTGGATAGTGTAGGATCGAAGAAAGATAATCTAGTCGTAAGAAAAGGAATAATCCACGATGCGAGGTCAGGTCACAGACATCTGTCGTAGAACTCTTTTGTACACGGCCCCACCTACTCAATGACCCACTTGCGAACGGCCTCCTTAACAAGCCTCGCCATCTCTTCTCTCGCCTGTTTCTTCGCACTCTCAGTGATGCCTACCAACTTATCAAGCGCACGAGGAGACGTAGTGAGGGGGTCGAATTCGAGGAGGTGGCCGTCTTTGATAGGTATCGAGACCAGAGCTGAAGCAGAACCTGAAGGTACCGATGACAGCGGGAGTGGCGTGGCGTTGGTTGACGGGGTAGCGCTGTCCAAGGGCGAGAGGAGTTGAGTCCGCGAGTTGGTTCGCGAGTGTGCGGCGGAATGAAGGATCTGTGTCTGCGAGTTCGCACGTGAGTGTGTGCGGGAGATCGTACCGTTCGGCTGAGAATACTTTGAGGGAGGGAGGGTGATGGATAGATCGCGTCGTATGACGATGCTATCAACGCGCCTTAGCGTCTTGGGTGCATCTCCATGCCCTTCTTTGCCCTTCTCAGTTCGACCTATGCCATCCCCTTCCTTCCCGTCATCGTCTTCCCCTGCGAACCACCCCAGCCCAAGGGTATACGGATTTGCAAGTGGCGATCCGTTAACGCTGAGCATACTTTCGTCGCGTCTTGGTGGACGAAGTGTTGGGTATGTGGGTGCCTTGGGGGGTAGCATAGTTGGATTGAATGTTGCACTTGAGGGGGGGTGAGTGCGGTGGTTGGCGTGGGCGTTTGGGTGTTTAGAGGGTGAAGCAGTGCGAACAGGGACGAAGGAGGGCGGTTTGTGCAGTTTGTGGGGGCTTGGTGAAGGATGGGGGATCGGTGGGCGTGCCATGGTTGTCCGGACGGCCCCTGGCGTGCGAACGACCGAGAACGCCCGCGGCGTAGGGTGCGTCGAAGGCCCGGCGACGTTTTTTTTCGGAGTGGCCATTATCCGAGCTTTGTTATGCTTGAGTTCCGTCCGACGTTGGGATTGGGTAAAGGATGACGCACCATTCTTTGCTGCTCTCCCTTGGTCTACCTCCTGTCTCTGCCCGTGGCCTTTCCCTGGTCGTGATCCAGAAGCCTCCGCCTCCTCTTGCGCAGCCGCCCACTTCCTCTTCCTCGTATCCCGATCGATCTCAAACGTCTCCGCCCCACCCATGCCCATCCGTGCACTCTGCAGCCCCCTCAAACAGGCCTGAATGTCACCATTATATTTGTCCGCGAACTCGCCCATGGAAACACCCCGTACGAGCTTGGGTATACGAGAGATAAGACCCTCTTGGTGAAGACGGAAGTTTTGAAGGGCGACCGCAAGCCATTCTTCGAGTTGGCGGACGCGGTGCTCGACTGTATGGCGTGATCATGGCGTTGTGTAAATGTGATCCAGGGAAGGGAGGGGTGGATGAGGGCGATACATGGTCTGAAGGGTTGAAAGTTATCCATACCTTCGATGTCGAGATTCTTGATGAGTTGTTGTTTCTCTTCGGGTGTGTAGTTGCGCGTCGTGTCGGGCACTTTCATGGCGTTCGGTCGCTCCCTGTCGTGTACCCAGTCAGTTCTATGTCACTCAGAGCGCCCTATGCAGCTGTAGTCAACAACAAGTTGGAGTCGTTTTCAAGATCGCGAGTGGTCACGTGTCCTATGATTTCGCGCATCTCAAAATTTAGGACAACGTCACGTCTGGACACTTGCTTCATCATCCCTGAGCCCGTCTGAAGGTGACGACGACCATATTTTTTCCCGTCACGATCCGGAGAGCGTATGAAGGTGTTTCAGAACGGCAATGTCGTTATACGCCACGCACTCGCTGTCGCTGGACGGCGTGTCACGCAACGGTGTAATCTCCAGCTGCTTCACGTCTCTTCCAAAGCCCGTGGGGAGGAACCACAGACACCGAAGGCACTAACACCCAAACTGCACGACGTCTCAAAGCGGGACATACTGGCACACGCCCGAGGGCACGGGGACGTGCAGAGGCATCTCCATACAGCTACCCCTGCAAAGACCCGAAAGAAGAAACCCAAGAAACCCCCACCCTTTCCCAAACAAAAGTCAAAGTCAAAACCTCGGAAAAACGCCCCCGCTGCCGCTTCCGCCACTAGCGCATCCTTTGCTCGTAGAGAGTCCTTGCGCAGTATGCTTCTCAACAACCTCAAAAGGGAAGGCTCTGTGTGCCCGGAAATGCTCGAAAAGACGGACAAGGAGATGAAGACGTTCCTGCGGACTATGGTGAACCGGTTCAAGGATCACGAGCAAAAGAAGGGATGGTGTTCACCAGGGGAGGATGTGGTGGCGGATTTGGGAGGGGGGTTCAAGCCCGAGGAGTGGAGTGATGGTTGGGGGGGAGATGGTGCGTTTGTTTGGCTGTCTTGTCCCTCCTGGAATGAAAAATTTATGACACGACGTAGAGCTTGCGCCGCCTGCTGTTGAAGGAAACCCTGCTTTATCACCAGCATCGCCTTCGTCGACCTTCCGCCGCGGGCGCCCTCCGCACTATCCATTTCCGTATGTGCGTCGTACAGAAGGCTACATTCCGGACGACGGCAGCGTAGAAAAATGTACAAGCGTCCTTGAAGGTTTGTCGTGCGATGTCCCGAAATTGAGCCAAGGTCGAAAGAACTCATGCGGAAATGTATGTTCTAGATATCGAATCTCCCTCGGAACATAAACCCATTGCTCAACTCGCACATGGTCTCGATCGTGTGTTATTCAAGTTAGGTTTCATTCCTTACAGCAGTCGCATGCTGGGTTCACTCCAGCAGTGTCCCTAATCATCTCTGATACCTACTAGCCCTGGTGTACATTGGCTTCAAGATCCCCGGTCACGCGTTTACAACTTCACTCCATGGATAGAATCGATACCCAAAGTCACCGATTTCGCATTCGAGCGAATAACGGGGTTCGTGAGGAGCTCGGAGGATGCGGTGCGTCCCCTTTTCGCGTTCTCGTGTACATCTCCCATGTCCTTTGGTGTACTCGACACGTGTAACTCACTTGGATACGCCATCCAGGACCTCCACACCCTAGCAAAGCGACACAAACGACCATTTGCAGGGTCTACGTCTTCGCTCACGGGTATTCTGAGTCATGTTTATTTCTTGATTTCGGGAGATAGAGATGTTGATACGACTACGCTGAGTCGAGCATTTGCGCTTGAGGTGAGTTCGGTTAGTGGCTTGGTGGTTTGGCAGGTCGTTGCGATTCTTAAACCCTGCGAAGCGATCAGACGACCAGCTGTTAACTGACACATATGAACTACAACCAGCCGACGAGCTTCACCCCCGGCCAACGTATGCCCACCTCGGTCATCCTCAATTATAAAGAAGGTGTATGGTCTATCGATGCCGATAAAGCGGATGAGTTGGCTGAGAAGAACGTGTTGACTTGGATGGTAAGTGCTGTTCTCGGGTTGTATTTTACCTTTATTTCCGCTCTATTGTTCGAATCTTCCTTTTCTTATCAATTGTATTTGGTGCTCGGTCATTAATTGGACTTCTGTTCAATGCGGTGATTGGTTTATAGGGAACGATGCTGGAGAAATTCTTGACGTTTTCAGAGGGAGAATTTAAGATGCTGTTGCGCTCTACTCCGGCAGAGGGTGGTACGGAGGGCGGCGGTCCGAGGAGAGAAGCGTATCGGTATGCGATGGTGAGCCTTTGTTCTGAGTCTTCTGTGCTTGGCTGACTGGGTGCTGGCTCCTTACGTTATACTACCATCTTTTCGGTCTGGTGCGCAACACTTGTAGTCCGATCGCCTTGTCCTACGTTCTCAGCTTGACTGTGTTGATTCTCGATTACCGGGTACGGGCGTATTTGATATCAAAACGCGTGCTGCTGTGCCAATTAGGTTGGACATGCTTAATTATGAGGTGAGAGATTTCATTCGTTACCCAGGCCATAGATTTCACCCATGTTGTGTCCAACGGTGTTCATGATCGTTTGCTGGTAGGAAAACTCGGGGTACTTGATCAAAACGCTTACGGGCGCACTGGAGAGTTTTGAGAAAGAGTATTATGATCTCATCCGGAGTGCTTTCTTGAAGTACAGGTGAATCATCTCATGCATCTCTGGTTCATTTTATCTGCCCTCGCGTCGCCTCATTCACCTCCGTCCCTCCCCAGCTTCCAAGCCCGAATCGGTAACATGGACGGCGTCTTGATCGCCTACCACAACACGGCCCGTCTCTTCGGTTTTCAGTACGTCTCTGTCGAAGAGATGGAGGCCACCCTATACGGACCGGGCAATGGCACGAGGGTATTTAACAAATGTGTGATGCTGCTTGAGAAGGTGTTGAGTGATATTACTGGGGTTTACGGAGAACGGGTGAGTCGCCTTCTGAGCTTCTATCTCCCAATCCTTTTCACCTAAACGTACCTTGACTGGCACCCACTCAAACCGATACGAAATTCGCCCACCCCCAAAATGCCAGAGCGTTCGGTGCACCTTTGAAACGCGCGAACGTTCCCAACAACTCAATGTCTGGATCGAGCCTGCAGAATGGGACGAACAAGCGGAGGGGAAGCCTTGTCCCATCGCCCAACTTGACATTCAAGTGGCGAGTTTTCTGCAGGGGGAGAGTGAGGCTGTGAAGGGGGCAACAGCGGTTGCTGATGATCGGGGGTGTATGTCTTGTTCTCACTCGCTCTGCTCTCTGCTGCCTCTGATCCCTAGAGTTGACGTGAGAGCTGACATGTGTATCTTGGACAGGGCTCCTGCACTGGAGGATCTGCCAATCTGCGCTCGACGCTGCTGACGTACGTGCGAACCTCGGGAACGCGCAAAGTCGGCAGTTCAGGGTGCTGAGTTTCCCTGCTGGGATCGAGACGATGGAGGAGATGGAGGAGAGGTGGGAGAGTTTGAATTTTGGAGGGAGGCGACTCGAACCTATGAAGACGCCCACCCTTCAGGATCTTGTAGTTCCTGCTGAAGATCGGGTAGAGGTGAAGGGAGTAGGGAAGGGGATGGAGACGGCGAGTCCAGACCCGCGTGTACAGTCTTCGTCCTCGGCCTTCCAATCCATGGGGTTTCGCCCGGCTAACCGGGGGATTGAGATGCTCAGGCAGCTCGCGCTGGAGGGCCGAGACGAGACGAGGCGCAAGCAAGCGGAGGGACGAGAGAAGGTTGTGTGGGGAGGTGCTGGTCGAGGGGGGTGATGTTGGTGGGGTGCCTGGAGTGGAGGACAGCTGGGGTTGGCGGTCCTGCGCGAGAGCAGTGTTGAGCCAGTGGTTCCTGAGGAGCGAGGAGGCTAGCGCCAGGATACCATTACAGCGGCACCATAAAGCCGCCCTTCGGTCTAAGCTGTTACCGCTGCGACACGATTAAACGATTCGCCGCGCCTCGTGGTCATTCCGTAATTAGAACCGTTCGTTGCCGTTTCCTCAGATCTCTTTACGGCCTATAAAGCCCAATGCAAACATTTTCGTACAGCCCGCCCTCATCATGTCCAACGCGCTTGCAGAGGCTGAAAAGATGGCTGGCGAGCGCACCCCAGAGGACTCTGCCTCACAGCACGCCGAGATCTTTGAACGGCCAACAGGATGGCGCAGAATCTACTATCACCCACTTCTCCAAGTATCTCTCCTCGGATTCGTATGTTTCATGTGTCCGGGCATGTTCAATGCGCTGTCTGGGCTCGGTGGTGGAGGTCAGGTGAAAGCCACTGACCAAGCCAACGCAAGCTCAGCCCTGTACGCGACCTTTGCCTTCTTCGGATTCTTCTCTGGGTGATTCTCGCTTGTCTGCTTGCGGTTTGTGTAGCTTCACTGATCAAGGCTTCATAACAGCACGATCAACAATGTTCTTGGACCCCGACTGACACTCGTGTTGGGGACGTGGGGTTACTCGTTGTACATCGCTTCCTTCTTGTATGCCTTTTTTCTCGTGTGCAGATCGCTATAAGCTCACTTGTTGCTTATTAGGGCTGTCAATATCCATCCTAACACAGGTGACTTCGTCGTCGTCTCAGGTGCTGTCCTTGGAGTTTGCGCCGCCTTGCTTTGGACGGCCCAAGGGTCCCTGATGATGGCCTACCCGACCGAGGCTCAGAAAGGAACCTTCATCGGCATTTTCTGGGCTATCTTCAACTTGGGTGGGGTGGTCGGCTCTGCAGTTGCATTGGGGCAGAATTTCAATTCGACCGTGAGTACTATCAGCAAATCACTCCACTCCTCTCATTCTTTCTTCTAGGCTGGCTCAGGTACGAGTTACACAACTTTCGTGTTCAATCTGGAGCTGATACACTGTCCCGGTCGTAGTGGGCAATGGGACCTACGTATGTCGACATCCACCCATGAGCGAATATCGTCTTGACATGATCTCCACAGACTGGCTTTTTGATCCTTACGCTCATCGGAGTCTTCATCCCTTTTCTTATGGCCAACCCAGACAAGATAATCCGTACCGACGGCACGAGACTCGTCCAAGTCCGACATCCTTCCTGGAAATCAGAGTTCCTCAGCCTCTTCATCGCTCTCAAAACCGACCCATGGATCGTCCTCCTATTTCCCATGTTCTTCGCATCCAATTACTTCTACACATGGCGTCAGTGCTTTCGCCTTGGTTTCAGGCCATTTCGGTTCATCCTTATCTAAGTACTGATTCGCGACGATTCACGATGAAACAGAATTCAATGACTACAACGGTGCTATATTCACCATCCGCGCCCGTGGATTGAACAACTTTGTCTACTGGACTTCTCAGATCTTCGGGTCTCTCTTCATCGGATATTTCATCCTTGACCGGAACCAAGTTCGGCGAAGAGTTCGTGCTTTTGCTGGCTGGATGCTGGTGTTTTCTATGGTATTCGTCGTACACATCTGGGCCTACTTCTACCAACGGTAGGTTGAACGATCCCAGGATGTTTCCGGACTGTAGAGCATATACCAAACCAACTTCCCGTTCGACAGGACATACACACGCGCAACCGTTTCCCCCGCAACCAACATCGATATCTTCAGCAAGAGTTATACCGCACACGTCTGGCTCGTGATCTTCTACAGCCTCCTTGATTCGATGTGGCAGACCTTTGCGTACTGGGTTATGGGCGCCATGTCCAACGATTTAACTAAACTCTCGGTGTTCACTGGGTTCTGTGAGTGATGCGCCATATCCCTCCCCAGGAAACAAGCAAGTCGATGCGGGATCTAAACGCGTTATCTCACTGTTGCTTTCTAGACAAGTCCATCCAGTCCTGTGGTGCAGCTGGCGTCTGGCGGGCCGACGGTGTCAGGTTACCGTAAGTATCCTTCCACGTGTCTGAGAGAGTTCTTGGGAGAACGGAGGAGCGCTAACCAACCCCTCCCATCAGGTACATGAACATCTTCATTTCGACCTGGGTTCTAACAACTGCAGGCATGCTCTTCGCCCTCCCCATGGTCTACTTTCGTGTGAAAGACCACACGGAGGACGAAGACGAGGGGCTGTGAGTGTCGTTCCCTTGATGTAAATCGCGTGCGGCAGATAGATCTCAGGGAGGTTGTAGAGCCACGTCAAAGGGGAGATGAGGATAAGAGTTCATGCCTAGGGCGGGGCCTCTCAGAGCACCCCAAAGATACCACGCAACGCAATTGCGATGATGATGTGAATATGCCCCACTTGTGTGGTGTAACTTTGGTATGAGTGTGATCCGAGCGTCCAAACGCACTCCGTGCGAACAAAAATTGCCTATGTCATCTTAAGTAAATTGTACTTCAAGCTCTAAAATTTCAGATTGGTGTTTGCCATTTTCAATGACCTATAAACTACGTGAAAATGCCGGAATCCCTGGTGTATGATGGGGGTGCCTTTTATAAATGACATACGATAAAAAGTTAATGACCATTTACATAAATTTAATGCCATAAAATTTAAGTTTTGCCAAGTTTTTGTAGGTTTTTGGTGATTGAAAGCTTCTTATAATGGACATTACAAGGCAAATTTAGATTTACGCCTGATTATGATGGGCTGGGGACACATTTTATATTCATGTTACAACGTCATTTTGCCACAAAGGAACTGCGCATGCCTCACGAAGCAGTTCAACTGGTCGACCCTTCTCCCCTCTACATCGACTTCACTCAGTGACCACCAAACGTGACTGCTGCTGCCCAAGCACTTATTCATTCGGGGTACTCTTGTCCCTCCGTCGGGCACTCGGGATACTAATCGCAACCTCGAAACAACTATGCTCGGTACTTGCTCCCTTGTCTCTCCCGCACCTTTAACCCGTCCTCAACCACTCCTTCCTCCTTGCTCTCCATCACCTCCATAGTCGTCGGTCTCACAGGAGGGATCGCAACAGGGAAATCGACCGTTTCCGCTCTCCTAGCTTCGCACGGTATCCCAATCATCGATACGGATTTATTGGCGAGACAGGCAGTCGAACCCGGTACGCGCGCACACAGGGAGATCGTAAAGTTTTTCGGGAAAGAAGTACTCCTTTCTTCTTCGGGCTCATCGTTCCCGTCAAGTGCAAATACCGACACCCGTGACTGGCGCATCCGACCCATCGACCGGAAGAAGCTGGGTAGCATCATCTTTAATGACGAGGGGAAGCGTAAAGTGCTCAACGGGATCGTGCACCCTTCTATAACGCGCGCCATTTTGTGGGGTGTGGTGAAGGCCTGGCTGAAGGGAGAGAAGACAGTAGTGGTTGACGTTCCGCTGCTGATCGAAGGTGGGCTATGGAAGTGGATGGGCAAGGTAATCGTGGTGTATTGGTATGCTTCTTTTATTTCATTAAATTCGTTTCTCACATCCTGTGTCTTACATTTCTTCCACACTACTCGCTTCTGACGTGCCTCACTGATATGCCTGCTACATGTCAGCTCGCCCGAACTCCAGGTCCAACGCCTCATGGTTCGTGACGGTTCCAACCACGCTGACGCCTCCTCCCGATTGAACTCACAGCTACCCATCGTTTCCAAAGTTGGCTACGCCGACATCGTGATCGACAACTCCGGAACGCCCGCGGATTTGAAGGGCGAGGCCATGTCTTGTATCGGGAAGCTGGAGAGAGCGGTTGGGTGGGGGTGGTTACTGAGTTGGTTGGTCCCCCCTGTGGGGTTGCTAAGTGCGCTGTGGTGTTTGGGGTGGAGGGCTTTGAGGCGGAGGATGGAAAACGCCCGGGGAAGGACGAAGCGGAGTTAGTTAGTTGATCATTAGAGCATATGTAGATTATTGGAGCACTCGGAGGGGTTTGGATCCCTCTGGCTGATCTCTCTCATGGCGGATATCAGAAAAAATTGCGAACTGTATTATTGTGAACACGGGTGCGACTAAGATCATATCTGCAGAGTTCACCAGGGTCAACCCCACTAATACACACAACGCACAGACTAAAACTTCTCACTCAAGAACACGCTCATCACCCCGCTAAACCCACTTCACTTTCTCTTTGCCATCTGCATCGTTAAATTGTCGATGTACATCTGCAGCGTGCTGTTTTCGGATGTCAGCTTGTCAACGTCACCTTGGACGCTCTGGACCCGCGTGACAAGCGCTGCGACGAGTGAACGGCCGCGTATCCCAGGTGTGAGTTGTAGTGGTAGGCTTTCATGAGGCTGCAACGTAGAGCACTGGTATGACGGCGTACTGACCTCGTAAATCACCCTGGGCGGCGGCGATGTCTCTGCAGCGGATGTTTAGCGATACTATTGCCTGGGTTTATCTGAAGAGATGAACAGTGGACTTGCTTGAGGATTTGTTCTTTCCGAATCGCGTCCTTGACTATGTCACCCGTCCCTGGATTGGGAACACCCCAGGCGGAACTCTCTTCGAATCCGTTGAACAACATGAAAACGTTGCAGACCAAGCGGCACACCTGAGACACTATCGGGATTCGGGAAAGTCCGTTTCAACAACTTTTACTCATGTTTCTTGTGTGATAAGTTCACTTTGGACCTTTACTTGGTCCCATATAAGCAAGATAAATGGTTGTCCAAAATGATAAGTCTTGCTGTGACTCTGTCCCCTTCATCATAGTACAACATACATTCCTTGCACTCATCCTTCATCAGTGGTACTGTAGAGATACGACCTTAGGTTCATTGATTTTTTGAAAATCCGGACTGATCTTTGCCCGATTCCTTATCGGAGCACATCGGCGAGGAGTTTTTTCCTCGTTTGTGACGCGTGACGAACCTAAGGTCGTATCTCTACAGTACTCCCAACTTTTGAAACCTCAATTCCACAATGGACTCTGATGAAGAACTGGACTGTGTGACCTTGACTTGGCTGATACATGATATTCTCATCACAAACATATCCAACAAGCTTTACATGTCATTCAGTCAGGCCATGTATCATTCCTTGACTTCATCTTGGCCATTCTAGACCCCTCTGAACCTGATTTTTTAACCTACCACACATGCTTCTTCACTGATCCATCCAGAATGTTCACAAAGATGCTAGACTATACCCACAAGAATGAATGTGGCCATGTGCACCTATTATGCTGGATTGAGCCTCATGTAGTCAAACTTGTTATTGAATAGTAAGGATCATAGGTAGCTCTATGATAATGTAGTCACCTCAGTGGTTGGGGAAACCAGCTGAGGTGCTACTAGTTACATCAAGCAGAAAATATTACATGCTTAGGTAAACTATTGTATGCATATGGTTGAATTCCTACACTTGTCTGCAAGAAGATCAGAGCAAAATGGATGATGTGAAGAGTCCCTTGGCAGGTGCTGTCAAATCAATTACTCCTGAGAGCCTTCTGTTGTGGAATGTCAACACATTCATCAGATCCATCTGACAAAAACTATAAGAGGGCAGTGATTGCCCAGACTACTAGGGATTAGCTAGGAGTAGTAAATAGGTATAAATTAAACTCACCTCAGCTGCTGCCTAAGGAGGGTAAAGAATGACTGAGGAATCCAAAGTAAAAAGTAAGTATGTATATATACATGTAGCAGAATGGGCAGAGAAGCACTCACTAATGATGACAGGGGATTAGGAACAGGAGCAGAAAAGAAGATGGAGTTAAGTGATGTAGGATAATGATGGAATGCCCCTGGAGGCTCAAGAGTAATGATAAGGAAAGGATGATAGAGTAGGATGACGGTCTGCACAAATTCTGGATGAACCCTGAGTGACTCTGGACAGATTCCAAGTGGACTCCAATACTTCAAGTGGTTCTGCATAGGGGCAGAGTGGAGTCATGATCTCCAGGTTTCCAAGATTCTGGAGTTCACTGTACTTTGTCACAAGGAATACAAAACAGCTACAATTCTGCAATCATGGATGGAGGCTTGGCAGACTGGCAAGATAATATATATTTATGAGTGTGTTCCTCCACATTTGCAAATTGATTGTTTATTGGAAGTCCAGGCCCTCAGGCCTGTCATCCATGGTAGAACTGTGCATCCATGTGTCACCCAAGTTAGGTCCCATGTTCAGA
The DNA here is from genome assembly GCA_000827395.1 of Paxillus rubicundulus Ve08.2h10. NCBI lineage: Eukaryota > Fungi > Basidiomycota > Agaricomycetes > Boletales > Paxillaceae > Paxillus > Paxillus rubicundulus. Next base: position 361 of record KN825214.1, on the reverse strand, counting down.
CAAGGTGAATTACTACAGAAGTTCAGCACCACCATTGGCAAATTATTTCAGTGCAGTGACACTTCTTGCTGTAAGTCAGGCATACAGTTGCTCTCTTATGTCAGTATTAATGGTGTAACCCAGAACTTCATTTTCTTCCAGAGGATCACAGAGTTGTTTACTCATGGTCATCCCTCAAAGTCACTGTGAAATGACTCCTGCCTCAAGATGCAAGTGGGATCATATTTTGTTCTCCCCTTTCTGTTTGGAATCCAAAGCTATTGTACAGTGACTCCATAAACTGTTGCAATGTTTGGCCTAAATGCAATGTGCAAAGCATATCACAAAAGGGCATGAGAATCTCGCTTAGCTCTGGTGACGC
>KN825213.1:0-26026 GCA_000827395.1 Paxillus rubicundulus Ve08.2h10 | reverse complement strand
CCCTGGAGTTGCAAGCAGAGCTCGCAGGGAACAAGGGCGGCAAAAATTTGATAACCAAAGAATGAGGGCGGTGCCCTCATAATAGTGGTTAAACTATTAAGAACAGATACTACACTTGATCTAAGCCAAAAGGCCAGAGTGGTAAGGATTCAAGCTGTCGAGGCGAGGCTTTTATAATCCAGACACCCGCGCACGGACCCGTTGCATGACAGAGTTGAAGGCTGCCTAATTTGGCAACGTAGTGCGTACACACGAGCAAATATTGCAGTGGCCTGGAAGTGGCGCGTTGGGCAGCCCTCGTTTTGCGTCCGTTCCGTTTCGTTTGTGTCCGTTTGCAATTCCCAGTGTTTCCAAACGGACAAGCATACTATCATGAACCAGTGTTGCAAACAGCCCCAGAGTTGCAAATCAAATCACATCTCAGACAACAATACACCACATCTATCACTACTTGCTGCAGGCGGATATTTGTAAGATATAAACCAGTAATTGGGAGACAGTCCCTCCTTGTGTAAGTTATTTACTGTCCCTCCCGCCAGTGGTTACCACTATTCTCCAGCCTGAGGCTCACCAATGCACAGCACTGGACTCATACATAGGTAGCTACTATATCCATTGGATTCGAGCAACAGGGGGTTAGAACGATGACTCTGCCAGTCACTCAAACTTGCTTGTTCTCGCCGATGTCCCAGAGTACACAGCCCTCCCCCTCTCCGATCCTCCTGACCGAGTATTCTTTGTGCTCAAACCACGGCACCCACACTCTTGTCTCATAGAGGTTAGCATCTGACCGAGTTATGTTAGCGTATCTACGGCCACCTAATGGATCGCTTGTCAGGGTCTTCAAGATCAGGGGCAAGATCGATATTGCTGACCTGCATTGGCAGCCGCCATGAGGAGTGCGGCTCTTGACTTGGCCATGGCACCACTGGCAAGCGCAGCAGTCAGCACAGACGCTGTCCCTGCAGCGCAAGCTACTCCTACGGTGGCAGCTATTTCCCACGACTCCTCCGCGCTAAATGCTCGCCGCTCTGCCCACCTAACTTGAAAATGAAGAGGGAGCGTGGGCAAATGCACCGTCCACCGCTCCCCAGGAGCAAGATTATTTTTCCAGTACGCCGGTGCGGTTATGAAGAATGCCACGTGGATGGCTTCATCGAGGTTGTTGATGATGGTGAGGTCTGGCATTTTTTCGCGGGGGGAAATTGGTTGCTGTTTGAAATGATCAAATGTTAACCCAGGTTGAAGCCTTTATAGAGTCTAGACGTTTCGCGCAGCGTTCTTCTGCACCTTGAGTTCGAGATTTTCAAGCTCGATATATCCACAGGTGCTTGCATAGTACAGTTGTTCTCTTATTACATCTTCCATCCTATCTAGCAAACGAGTTCTTGATCAGTGAACCTCCTTGTCCATATAACTCGGAATTCATGACTAACTGTCGTATCGTTCACGTTCCTTGGTCGCTAGTTAGTGCAGATCTTTCACTCCAAGAGAATAATCTGTTGTTCTCCGCCCGATTCATTGCGAATCCCTTGCCGTGATACATCGATCATTCCCGAATCCCGTGACCGATGGCATCCCGAGATTCTCGTGGATCCTCCAGGCCTCACCAGTGTGACCACCTCGCTTGGTTTCCAAATTGGCAGCAGTATTCGGCCCTGACACTGGTGCTTGACGTCCAGCTCCGTCGGCGATAACGGATTCGCCCCGTACCACTTGGCCGTCGGCGGAGATGTTGGTTACATTTATGATATTGAGCGCAGACAGTAAATATTGTAGCAATACTCAGCATCCTCTATGTGTGTGACGGTATGATATGCGAGGAAAACACATGATAATCTCGAGGGAATTACACAAGGAATTGCTGTGGTGAGTATTACTATTAGCTGCCCCATGGTTCATTCCAGTGACTGCAGTTTTCGTATTTGTATTTGTTGAATTCTAAAGGTGTTGCCTTGCATGTCCTGCCACAGTACAAATCAGAATTTCCCTCAGGCTGTTATCGTTCGAACCAAGACTCGGATATATTCCTTTGTTCATATCAATAGGTTTATCTTATTTCTTGGACTTGCACATCAAGGTTGCAGAAAGCCTCTCCTTGCGGTTCATTCCATATCTTCGCATTCGCGGCCACCCGCATGATCAATGCTCTAGCGTTAGCATGCCCACTTCTTTTGTCCACTAGGCACACAGCCTCCACCTCCATCTATCGAACATGCCTGCTGTCTCAGCCGGCAAATTCCCTCATCACCGGCCCACCGTCTTCCAGTGCCCTAGATTCTCGTTCTCGGCAGCAGGGACTTGCTCAGGTTTGTGAACATCACGAATGACGCGTTGATTTATTTATTTTGAATCATTCTCCAGGAACCTGAATGGCCACATAAAAACCGTGTCCTCGAGCCCACGCGAAGTTTAATACTACGGAAACATGGACCTAGCGTCTCAGGGTCCTTTGGAGACGGTCTCGCCAACGAGCGCGCACTCCACCGTCACGTCACCAAACGTCTATCTGGGATTATCAAGCACAAGTTCGGAGGACAGTACGACGTGGCACCCTTTGGTAGTACTGTGTATATGCGCGGTTTTGGTGTGAACCCCAGTGTCAAGACCGGCGAGGTCCTTGGAGGAGATTTGGACTTGGTGGTACTGGTAAGTTGCGAGCTTTGTGGCGCATAGCCACCACGAGGTAGTGGGATATCCTGGTGATCCGGCCCTCAGGACTTCAATAGGCCACAGGGATTCTCTCCGGAGGTGACGCTTGCAAAACTGCCAGGTAAATGTTGTGTTGGACTTTAGCAATACCCTCGTCTCTCACTCTGTTTCTGTGAAGACATTTATAATATGAGGTCTGTAGACCGACCGCGAATGCAATATCTACCCGTCATTCACCCTTCTCGTACACAGGAAGCTTGCGCATGTACTCTCAAGGAACAATTATTCCGACGTGATGGCGATCCCACAGGCCAACGTACCAATTGGTAGCTCGTCCTACTTTGGGCTTGTACTTCTATCATTGCTCATACATGTGAATGTCACAGTAAAGTTCTATGACGCGAAACACGGTCTGCACATGGATATCAACGTGAACGACCGCCTCGGGATCATCAATAGCTACATGCTGCGAGCTTACTGTGATCTCCTCCCGGGACTAAGGTCGGTGATTGCAGCAATCAAGCTCTGGGCGCGGCCGCTTGGATTCAACAGTCCTGGTCGTGAGCACAAACGCTCACCAACGTTAAGTACATACGCACTCGCACTTATGACGTTGGGGTGGCTTCAGGTGAATTACCCCGTCAACGATAGGATGATCTCTACGACCTCAGTTCGTTGTTCTTAGTCACGCGGTCTTGCACCGAATCTGCAAGACGGTCTTGAGGTGCTGACGCAGCAACCTGTGGGAACATCTTGGATACGACCTTCGCCTGGTTCGAAGAAGACCAAGCGGGTTGCATGTGACGTACGATTCCGAACAGCTACCGCAGAAGAAGTTCGACCGCCTCTTGACCTTCGAGCCACAATGCTCGATTGGTTTCAGTGAGTGCCCTGTCTGATATCCTACGTTCCAAACACTAATGCTTCGGTGGATGGTCTCGCTATAGCTTCTGGGGACATGAATATGAGTTCAAGGATGCCATGGTCGACATCAAGGAAGGCGGCATCCATCCTCGTCCTTCGATAGTCGAGCCTCCACCTGCTGACAATCAATTGCCAATTGAGGATGTGCCAAGTTTCGATGGCGTAGATAGCAACTTCTTTGGTCTTAAACGAGCAGTCGTTACTGGTATACCTGCAAATGAACTTGAGCGGCCCCCGGAACAAGGTGATGACCCTTCTTCCTCCGACTCCGCGAAGACAGAACGTGATGGCCTGGATGAGTATCCACCGGATGATATCCCGAATCCGACGACATTCAAGGGCCCCATTTGCGTTGTCGATCCTTTTATTCGGAGCAAGGTATGTCGGGAACGCCTGATTTCGCCTTCTGGACTTCGTAGTGGCTGATCGTCTCTGAATCTGCAGAACGTAACCAAAAATATCTCTGGCGAGATGGTGAAGCAATTTCGAGCCGCATGTCAAACGGCATGGGATCAAGCTAATAAGGATGTCCCCTTGGACAGTATCATCCGAGGGTTCGATGCGTTTAAAGATGTACGGGAGCCGTTGGTTCACTTGCCCGAGGGACCAGCTGGGTTGTTCAATACGTCGATGGCCCGCTCGTATTGATCATAGCTGCTGGAGACTCCGTGTTTGACTATAATCGATGATACCTTCGAACTATGTTACTGCCTGTGATTACTCGAATGTAATTCTGTGCATATACATCTGAAGCAAACTATCGATTGACCGGAGCGCGCGGTGATGAGGAACGTGGAGAAGATTGTACTGTCATGGGGATACGAACAAGGGTGGCCCGCTTCGACGTTTGGAATGCATGGCATCCCCCTGAGTTGTCTTCTCAGAATGTTTGGGCGCTCGGTAGGTGCCAGTGAAACGTCCTAGTTTCCATTCACCAACATGGCTCTGCCGATAGATCGTGACATGGGCGACGTTCGTATATCTCACGGTTCAAACGTTCAGATCAGTGGGTAACGCGTGAATAATTGATTAGGGAGGACAGGGCTCTGTATGAAAGACACCTCCAGCAGTGAGGTCAATGGGTCAAAGCACGAGATGAGCCACTGGCTCATGGCAGGCGCGACACCCATCACACAGAAATGTGTTCTGCAGTGCAGCAGAAGACTCCAGTAATTAGGATACATACGGCAATCCCAAACTAATCGTAAAGGATACGTGCGGTGGCAAAAAGTTCTACATGACAACGCAACACGAGTTTTGCTGCAGGCCGGTACGTTAGTCAAGCACCAGTGACGAGGGAGAGGAACAAGGCCAACCTTCTTAGCTGTCTTATAGAACATCTTACTCTGCGCAGAAAGTGCATTGGACCGTTCTACTAGGTTGTCCAACTTCTCTCCTCGTTGAAGGACGGACTCAATTGTCTTGTGCTGGAAAACGTTACAGGTCAGGACGCTTGGGACACGATGATGCGCAGCTCATCGTACTAGTACAATCTTCGTCTCATCTAGCTCTTGTTGCACTCTCATGATGGTATCCGCTTGCCGTGGATCCTGATACTTGGTGATGAATGTCTGGATGTCGGGGAACGAGATTGCAGAAGGGTTGGAAAAGGAAGACTGGGGGACTTTGGTAGTAAATTCATCCAGGATCTTTGTCAAGAGGGAGAACGCAGGTCGAGCGGGGTATTCTTGGTCGGTTATGATGATAGCTGTGAACAAAGCACGGTCAACGGCTGTGAGCGAGAGCCACACAGCAGGAGTGACAACTAGCCTACCTGCGAGCTGCTCCGCTCCACCACGGTTGTATACATGAGCAGTATAGTTATTCTCTTGCACGCTCTGACGTTGACCTTGGGCCGTTCTGTCCACGACTGTCTTAGAGAAGAATGTCAAGAACTCGGAGACAGAGCCTCTCTGGTAAAAAGAGAAGCTGGATACGTCCGAAGCCGAGGTGAGGACCGTGCTGGGTGATCCTGGAGATGCGAGGACAACAGAGAGCAAGAATATCTTCATTATTTGTCGCTACTGTCGGTTTGAGGAAGTGGGATGAGTGCAACACTGACGACTGTAGACTACCATATTTATCGTCTCCTTCCGGAAGTAGGGCCACTGCGGCTGAGTCAAAGCCACCGCCAGCCTTGTGCAGCAACTCGGATATGTCCCTGGCAGTCGGTGGTCTCTGGGTATCTTGCCTCTGGCTCGTCATATACGCCGTAAAATATTCGACAAGGCGCCCCAAGTCGTTGCTACCGTTCTCGCAAAGTCGCAGACCATCCACTGAGGTCTCTCTGAAGAACTTGAAAATTCGTGTCAAGACAGAAGTTTTCAATGCATTCCATGATGAGTTATCCACTCGATTGTCTTCAAAACCCTCTGCTATGTTGAGGCAGACACTTTTGCGGTTGTACGATCTAGGCAGCCTCATCAGCGTCATCGGAATGCTCGCTGCGTTTTGCCTGCTACTCTCCACAACAGTGACTTTGTCCCTGGACGTCCTGCGGACACGACATGTTTCTCACCAGAACACAAGCGTAGTCGCGAGACGGGGGGTGCATCGTGACGAAGATACATTCTCATCTAATGCACCTGGTCATAATGCATTCACTATCCACCCGATTGTAAGCCATTCCGTCCACGCTGAGGTGACCTGGAGGTACAATCAGGGTTTTTAACCTGACAGGATTTAGATACCGGGAGTGACCGTTCCGTTTAGTCATCTCCCTTTGATTCTGTTGGCGTTAGGTGTCAGCCAAATCATTCATGAAGCTGGACATGCCATCACCGCAGCACTGTGAGTTAACTGTCGAGGTGCATTCAGAAAAGAGGGAGTTGACACAGGGGTTAGACATCGGATACCAATGCTTGCTTCTGGAGTATCTATAACGCTCATCTTTCCGTCTGCCTTCGTCATTCTCCCCTCTGCTCGACTCGAAAATCTGCTTCCCCGCGATCGCATGCAGGTTTTGGCTGGTGGCTGTTTTCACAACTTTGCATTCTTGTGTTTGTTGCTCCTCGCGGCTTGGTCAGGAATAGGACCCGTATTTGCATCACTTCTCTTTCAGGATGTTTCTGCTCTTGGACAAGTCATAGTCAGCATCGACTATGTCAGTGTACATCCTCTTTTCATCTGCGCGCACTGAGTCCTGTCAGGATTCGCCACTGATAGCCCACCTCCCCATCGGTACTTTGATAACCAAGATGGACGATGTTCGGATGGGCTCCACTGCCCAAACAACCACTGAAAATCCTTGGGACGATTACCTACTCTCCCCTGCATCTCCCCCTACCCACGGCTGGTGCGTCGACCAATATTCACTGAGCGAAGTATCAGGTCAAGGTATTTGACTGTGCTTTGAGCGTCTGCTTTCCAATCTGACAGCTTCAGAATGTATCGCCGTCGGGCTACAATCCTGTTTTATTTCCAAAGAGGATGCAGCTGTACAGTACAGCATGTCCCCTGCTCCCATCCTCACAGAGAGCGCGATACGGTGCAATTCCTCGACGGAATGCGCACCGGCCGCGTCATGCGTGGTGCCTCGTAGTGACCAGCAGCTTGTACGAATCACAGTCGCGTGGGACTACGCGGGTAGCAGCGGCGAGGACATCGTTGTTTGGAAGGGTCCAAAGAGGGAGATATGGGAACAAGGTGAGTATCTGGTGTTGAACGCCGTGGATACACTCAAGATATCTGTCCTTTGACACAGTGGAGGTTGGTAATCTGCGACCTCGCTTTTCCTTTATCTCACGGAAGCTCCCAAGCGTTGTTTCCCATTTCTTCGAGTGCGTCTGCTTGACAGGCCTCTGTGCGGATAAACTGATTGGTTACAGATACATGAAACTCGCGAATCTCTCTCTCTACCTCGTCAATATGCTCCCGCTAACAGTGCTGGACGGGTATCGAGTCCTCGTAGCCTTATTGGAGCTACTGTGTGTGCGGGCCAGTGCAGGGTTGGGAAGTGTCGATCTTGAGGCTCTGAATAATCGCAGTTGGTCACCACATGATAGTAGGGCCCAAAGGGCATGCAGGACATTCCTCAACACCAGTACTTTCGTCCTGGTCACATCATGCGCACTATTGGGCATTTTGAGATGGTTAGATAACTGATACATCTCGTGCACTACTTATATAATATCTCTGCCAATGTTGTGGAACTTCGCAGCACAAACTTCGACACTAAGGGCACGAATATGGTAGAACTTTCGAGCGTTGAATTCGCCAATATCTTGACCTTCGTTGCTGAGCTGAGAATCAGATTGCCGTTGGGCACATTTCATGACATCCGAGGTAAGTATACAGGTCTGCTTTCGTTTGAGTATCGCTGCATGCGATAGTGACGGCGAGGGTCAACGATAAAAAAATCAAGCAAGCAAGTCGCTCGGGAGTCGCAATCTTTTTGTAGGGCCTCTGTTATGTGATGCGACTCGTGCATACAATGCATTGACATACAATCACGGTTGAATGCATATGATGTGCTGGTGCGCCTGAGGTCCTCCACTTCCCCATGCGCCCACCCCCAAATTGTAATGCAGGAAGTAAAGAAAATGCAAGTCAAGCAGCCGAGTAGATGACAATCTACTTTTTCTTGGGTGGTTGAGCGAGGTCCACCACAGTCAAACCTAGAGGCTCCGTCATTCTCAAAGCTCCAGAACTGTGATAGATTGAACAAACCTGGAGGAAGGCTCTGCTTGAGTTTGTCAGCCTTTTCTGGGTCATCGATGGAGAGAGTATAGAGATATCTTGAACACCGAACTTTGAACTTCGTCTGCGCCTTGCCGGTGGGGGTTCTAGCAGCAACCTTCTTTATCCGGGCCTCTACAGCGTGGACAGCGATCCAAGCAGAGAAGGGGAGTGGAGGTATGTCACGGGGTCAAACACGAAGATCAATATCTCTTCGTCAACCTCGAGTGCAGGAGATAACTTACCCGTGGCATCCTTCCGCCGCGCGATTTCGATGAATTGTTTGATATCCCGGATTTCCTTAGGCTATCAGGAGGCCGTCAGACATTCTCTGAGGTGGTATCGGATGGAATGGCTTGCGTACCATGGCGAACAACGAGGTCTTGAGGTTCTTATTTACTCGATTCAACGGCGTCCAGGTATTGCAATCGCTGGTTTGGTGGCTGAACTCTAATTTGCTAGTTGTACGCGAAATCCCGAGGGGACTTTGGGTTTGGGCGGCGACTTAAAATGCGACAGTGGGTCGAAAGTTCCACAACGACGGATCATCATCAATAAGTACTTACGTTGAAACAAAGAGGATGTGTAGCGGATACAGGGGCTAGTGATTACATGTGGTGTAGAAGAAACAACGGTGAGATGGCAAAGATGGCAAAGAAAACAGTGTCAATGGTGAAAGGGGAGTCAGGATTAACGGGGCTCATTCAGATCATGATGGCTTGTGCTTGCGTGGGGATCCAACAGAGGAAGCCCCCGATGATATTGCTGTGTTGCTACTCACGTCGCTCATCACGGAGGACGCAGGTCTGTTGATGCGGCTGCGTAGTCGTTCCACCTCTCGTTCAAGGCTGCGTCTGTTTGAGCACAAGATAAGTGTGAAAGGACCCGAGACTCACGTCAAAGTGGTTTGTTTGGCTTCTACAACCTGTAGTTCTAGTCGTCGGTTTGCCCGGACTAACTCATTTTCGCCAGATTGCTGCATTTTACCGTTGGAGAAGACTACCAATCAGAAGCGTTCAAAACTTACCGCTTTGTCGAGCTTCTGGCGAAGATCCTGGATCTGTGACTCGGATGCGGTGCGATCATCCTCGAGCTTGGTGCGCTGACGTTCGCTCTCTTGAAGTTGCAGTTGTATCTCTCTAACTGCCTTGTCAGAAGATCGAAGTGGGGTGGAATGGCGTTTATCATTGCTGGCTTGATTGAGTTGCGTGGTAAGCTCCTCCACGCGGGTTTGCAGTTGACGGATTGTCGAATTGGGCTGAGGTGTGCTGGCATATGACTTCGTTTCCAAGTCTACTATCCGGACATTGAGTTCCTTGACTTGTTTCTCCAACTGGGCCTGAGGGTGCAAGTGAGGAAACATCCGCTGACCAGATCAGCGAACGTACATTCATTCTGTCCAATTCCGTGTTCTCCAAACGGATCTTGTCAAGCTCGAGTTGACTTTCAGCAGCATGGGTTTCTGCCGTCTTCATACGACCAAACGCCGCAGAAGCGCGATCTTCTTGCTCCTCCAAAGAACGCTCCAGATCCTGTTTCTCCAGCTGAAGTTTCTGCATTTCTCGGTCCGACGATACCCTGCTGGCATCAATGTGGTCAAGTTTGATGCCTTCCAGTTCTGCTTGCAGTGAGCGCCGAGCTTTTTGCAGCATGGCACGGTCCGCTTCTGCGTCGTTCAACACGCTCCTGAGCTCACGGACTTGAGAATGAAGGGAAACAATCTGTGCCTGCTGATCAGACTGCGCCGTCGTGGATGTTTCGTAAGCCTTTGTCAAGTCCACGATTTTGGTCTCCATCCGTTCCTTCTCCCTCTTCCATGCGCCACCACTGTAGACTTCCTCGTCGAAGCGCAGCTGCAGTTCATCGTAGTCTGAATGAATCTTGCGGTTGTCTTCGCGCAGCCTGGTCATCGTGTCGCGTTGAGACTGGAGTTCTATGGAGTAGTTGAGAGGCCGCTCAAGACAGGACGTGAACGTAACATACCTTCGCTGAGCTGGGCGAGCTCGGCTGAAAACATAGGTAAACGCTGTCTTAGATTGTTGGCGAAGGTGCTCACCTTGGTACTTCTTTCGGGTCTGGTCGCCGGCGAAATCGCGCTCCGCAAGGTCCTTCTGATGCTGTAGACGTTCGTCCTGAAGTTGTTGGGCTAGCCGGTGTCTATGGATGCCAAGTTCAGATGACTCCTGGTCTTCCTCCTCAATCTGTTGCTCCAGTTCTCGGAGCTTCTGCTCTGTAGCCTGTAGCTTCTCTCCGACTGCCTTTCTGTCTGCTACGAGGTCTGTGTGTGCCTTCTCCAGGTCAATGAATGCACGACGGGCTGCGAGAAAGTCAGCACATGCGAATGAGACAGTCTCTCTTTCCTCACAGAATGCTTCAGCATGCTCTGCCTTTGCCTGTGAAATTTCAGCATCTTGGAGCTTAGCAGAGCTTATTTGCGCCTTTTGCTTGTAAGATTCGATCGCCTCTTGCAACTCTTCATATTGAATTAGCCAAAGGTCAAACGCTCCGGAACGGTGACACAACGCACCCGACTGCATGGCAATGGCAGCAGCAGAAGTGATTTGGAGTTCTTGGAACTGGGCCTGAAGTTGCCTATGTGCGTCTGCCTCAAGTCAACACAGAACCCGTAGGAGAATGGGTGCGCTCACTAATCACGTCATTCTTGGCAGCGGTCTCAGCATCCGACTTATCTTGGGCGTCGGCGAGCTCATTCTCAACTTGCTTCTTAGATTGGGATAGGTCTCTAAGCCGCTTGCGGACCTCCTCAAGTTCGACCTGCGAGTTACGTTGCTGGGCAAGCTATTCACAGAATTCAATGCGTTGGTCTCATCTCGGAAGCGCCTAAGAGCATACCAGAGCTTTACGGGAATCTTCAAGTCGAGCGTACGCCTCTCGTTCTTTGGCTATGGCAGTCTGGAACTTCTCCCAAACGGCCTGACCGCCTGCATGAACAGCTTCGGCAGCTCGACGAGCCGTGGCTTCGTCCTTGAGCATGGATGAGAGTCGGGCGTTCTCTTTGGCCAGACGCTGACGATAGCTTTGCAACGAGACTGTGGATCCGTTACTGCTCTCTAAATCTGCAGTGAGGTCCCGAATGAGTTGTTCGAGGTGCTGACGTATGCGATCTGAGCCTGCAATACGAAGCTCAAGTTCTTGAATGTGTTGGGTGAGCGCCGTTGATTGATTCTTCGAATCCTGTGATCGAGGAACGTCTGTGGAGAGTGCTCTTGGACGCTCGAAGCGAACAGATTGAACCGCGGATCGGGGTGTTTCGGGGATGCTTATACCTTGAGCATAACCCGAAAGTTGTTTAGCGAGTTCGTCGTCTGCGAGCTGAAGTTCGCGAATGAGGCGAGAGCGGAACGACTGGTCAATGGGAGTGTCCTTCATAATGAGTTTTCGTAGCTCCTTGTGCTGGCGGTCGATCTGAGCGTTGATCTTTGCAACCAGACCTCGTGCTGTTTCGGCGTCTCGAAGTTGCTCCTCCAGATGGGATATCTTCAGCTCATACTGGTTCTGTGCTGATGCATTAGACGGGGTGGCATCGACATCTTCCGCGAGTTTGGCAAGTTCGCCCTCCAAACTTTCCTTGGAGCGCTGCGCAATAGTAAGCTGGTCTTGCGTTGCTTCCAACTCGCCTTTGACGCCGTTGAGCTCCGCTTGCAGGCGCCGGTTTCCAGATTCTGCAATATCTCTGGCTTTGCGTTCCGTTTCCAAAGCTGTAAGCGCTTTCAAGGCCTTTTCTTCGTTCGCCTTAGCCGTCTTCTCGATGGCACGGATTTCGACTCGTTCCATTTTGTTCTCACGGACGAAGTCCTCAGCCTCGCGGGTCAGTGCCGTCTTCGCCTTCTCCAGAGATCGGATGTAGACGGCGTTCTTCTGTAGCTCTTCGTGGGCCTCCTTGAGCTGTTGGTCGGTGACCCTCTTTGCTTTCTCCAGCACATGAACATGCTCAACGATCGTTTTGTCTTGCCTCGACTCTAGTTGCTTGATTTCCCATTCCTTGTTCTTCAGATCTGTCAGAGCCTTGTTGAGTGCTGCATCCATTTTAGCGAGACGGCCTTGGTCCAGAGCGAGTTCTCTCTTCTGATCGGTAGCGACTTGGTGGAGCTGCTTGCACTTAGCTGATTCTGCCTCAAATTGCTTGCGAACTTGTTCCAGTTGGCGTTCGCGAGCGCGGGCGTCTCTCTCCAATTGCAGGGCAGTGTCTTCGATCTCGTTGTACTTGCTTGTAGCAGCAACCAACTGCCGTTCCAACGACTGAACCGATATATTCAGTCAAAGAAGCTCCGGAAATGTCTTGCACCACCTCACCTCCTTGGCTTTAAGAGCCTCTGCAAGCTGCGAGTCAGAATCAATCTGCCGAGCACGAAGTGCCTGCAACTCTGATTCTAAAGTCCTCTTGGTCTTTTCTAGAGCTACCACAGCACCTTCGGCTTTGGCAGACTGCTCTTTGACGCTCCTTTCGCGCTCCAGCAGCGAAGCGTGGGCATTCTCGAGCTGCGCGTATTGCCGGCTGACTCTCTCCACCTCGAGATTAAGCTTGCTCTGGTTCTCAAGGGCGGTGTTCTGGAGGGAACCGAGTTGTTTCTGGAGGTCGACGACTTGGCTTCGCAAATCGACAAGCTCCTCTTCTTTGCTCTTTTCAACCTCACGGCGACGAGTTTCCTCTGTCGTCTTCGTTTGCATCAGGGCACGGAGATCGTCGAGCTCTTCCTGCAGTTTGGCTTTGGCGGCCACCGTGCGATCAGCATCAGCTTTTGAGGTGTCCAATTCGGCCTTTTGCTTCTCAGTCAAAGCGCGGATCTCGATCATATCCCGTTGTAGCTGGGCACGCTCCCGCTTCGACGCAGTGATCTCAGAGGTAAGATGAGCAATGTCTCCTTCCTTCTTCCGGATCATTGTCGAGTACTCGTTGGCAGTGCGAGTCAACTCGGCGAGCTGATCCTTGGCTTGTCTCGAGCCCTTCTCCACCTGCTCGATTTTGGCATTGAGGAGCTCACTGGGGGAAATGACATGAGGTAAACTCAGCGTTCTGCATAACAGGCATTACTCACGTGGTGCGCAGTTCCACTGCTAACTTAGACTGGAGTTCGCTCACAGATACCTCTGAACGTTCTTTGAGACGAGCCAGATCTTCGTCGCGCTGTGACACCAAGGTCGTGAAGTCTTCGTTCAATTTCTGCATTTCGTCTCTTTCATCTTGAACTTGTGACATATTGCTTTCCATGGTGGAAAGAAGGAGTGTGAATTCGGCTTCCTTCTCCTTCCACTCATTCCGCTGGCTCTCCAGCCGCACCAGGTGTTCCGCAGCCTGGTCGAACGCCTGACGGAGGTGCTCGTGCTTCTCGTCAGTTTCCTTCTGTCGAAGGAGCGCCCTATCCAATTGCGAATCGAGGACATCAAGATCAGCGTGGAGAGCTACGATCTCCTCTTCCAGCTCGACCTCCCGCTGCTTGCTCCGTTCGAGTAGCAAGTCTTTATCGAGTGCAAGGGACCGTCCCGCCTCGAGTTCCTTTACGATCTTTTGCTTCTCCGCCTCTAAGGCCATCTTCACATTCTCGAGGTTTGCTTTCTCACGTTGGTCCCTTTCTACCCTCTCTTTGATAAGCTGTAACTCCACATCTTTTCGCCGGAGCTCCTCGTCGTTACGTGTGGCAGCCAGTAGTGGCCGAACCTAACACAATCTCATTGTCAACAAGATGTGACCACATAATGTTTCGCCGCACCTTCGTATAGAGCTGCCACCATGGCCAGTCCCTCAGATCCCCATACACCCGAGCGTTGCGTTGAATGGTCCGGATAGCAATGGCACGGTTAAGGATCTTCTTCATCTGCCTCCGTGCTGAGAACTTCCTTGCCACAGCTTGCAGCCTCGAGAAGACATCGTACAGCAGAGCATCTCTGCGTTCCTCGAGTTCGGCGAGCACGCCTGCTTTGAAAAAGATCTTCGAGGTGCCAACTCGGTAGAGCTCCGTATCGAGCTCTAGAGCTTCTACCATGCGGAGACAAGCTTTTCGCCCGTCCATGTAACCTCGAGGGATGACGCCAGGAGTCATGATCTCGTAGCGTTGTCGGAACTCGACAAATGGCAGTCGATTTGGATAACCCAGCCGGGCGATCCGGATGCCCTCGAGTACGCCATTGCAACGCAACTGGTCGAGCACAAGGGGCACATCGACCCGTCCGGCCTTTTTGTTGACGTTGGGAACTATACATCGAATGAAATGCGGCTGAGTGGCATGTAGCTGAGTCATGAGAAGCGACAGTTGCTCTCTGTGCCGTTGAGCGACGGTGCGGAAGGCACCCTTCTTGACGCCACGCTTCTTCCCCAAGGAAAACCCTACACTTGAAGAGGGCAGCTCAGAATACGGCCCTACGTAATCTTGGAATAAGGAAGCAACATATGGCTCTGTGGATGCAGCGAGAACTCGGGTGAGATTGTCGTTTAATGGGTCCTTATTCTTCTCGAGCCAGCCGTCAGTGCGGTATTCGACTTTGCCAGCGTAATGCGTGATGATGAACCCTTGCTCGAATTTGGGAAGACTATACTTTGTGCGACCTAGGTGAGGTTGTTCACCAGGACGTAGTTCTCCGCTCCATATAGAATGCACCTTCTCTGTGAAAGTAAGATCCGTCGCCTTGGGCATGATACATTCTTCATCCAGGCAGCTAAGGATACCGATAGTGCCGCCACTCCCTTCGATCAGATCAATCGTCGGCTGCAGGTCAAGTTTGAAGTTGACGTAGTCCCACTCTATGCCCTCACGAGAATATTCCTCTTGTTCAAGGACGAACATGTGGTGATTAAAGAATTGCTGGAGTTTCTCATTGGTAAAGTTGATGAGGAGCTGCTCGTACGTGTTGATCTCGAATATTTCGAACCCAGCAATGTCCAGGACACTGATGAACGTCGACTTGGGGGTGGGACGATCCAGGGCACGATTGATACGGTCAACGAGAGCACCGAACGACTTTTCGTATAGCGTCTTGCATAGTGCCGCTAGCTCGTCCGAAGCTTGCTGACCTGTCCGTGCCTGAGCCACCCATTCCCGACCAGCTAGTACCTTGGGACGTAGGACAGCTTTCGTAAATTCGGCCGTGGGGATTCCCAGAAGGTGACAGACACGTTCTGCTTGAGCAGGGTAGGCCATGACAGCGTCATCAGCCCGCGTCGATGTGATGGCAATATTCCCGAGGTGGAGGACGGCTGCTACAATCCGGAAGAGATCAAATTGTTCAGTTTGCGAGAAACCGACAACTTCGAGGGCGTTCTTGCAAAATTATGAATAATGACAACATCGTGTTGGTGGGACAAGAGGCTTACGATAAGTGTATCCCAATCGTCCCGGTCGTTGACACCGTCAACCTCCCTTCGGCTTCGGTTCAAGAATTCGTAGCTATCGATACCCCCGTCCAACAGCAGTGGATCTGAGATGTTGTAAATAACTTGCCAATATTGCAGAATGATTATGAACCTGCCTTTCAATGATCCGCCAGCCGACATCAGCTGATAAAACACATGGAAATTTCGCTCCGCTGGGCTACGTACGGCGACCCGACTCTTCTCTAACAAGTACCAGTCGATGTTCGCCCCAGAGATACTCCCGTCAGGAGCGAAACTAATGCGGATAAACTTGCCGAAACGACTGGAGTTGTTGTTCCGTTGTGTTTGAGCGTTTCCAAAAGCTTCAAGAATAGGATTGGCTTGGATGATCTGCCGTTCCAGCAAGCCGAGACGGCCTTTAGCTGTCAGGGAACCCCCAGATCCACTTATTGAAATGCTCTTGTTTCTAAAGGAGCTGCTTCTAGGCAATCCTGTTGATGGTATTGTCGAATGCGGAGCAGACAAGGACGGGGAATGCGTGTGTGATGAAGTCGGAAGGTGGGTGTCGGTTGCTATGGCCGAAAGGTATTGAATGACCTTCTTCGTGCTCTCAGTCTTACCGGCACCTGATTCGCCACTGCAGACGTGATTCATTAGTCAAACATCATAGTGAATATGCAAAGCTAACCGACGTGATCAGAATGCTTTGGTTTTCGCGTTCTTCTTGCATGTTCACCCATGCGCGCTCGCTGACTGCAAAGATATGTGGTGGATTCTCGTCTCGCCGTTTGTTCCGGTATTGCTGGATGATGGCATCGGTATAGAGTGGCAAGTTCTGGTAAGGATTGATAGCGACTAAGAATAACCCGGAATATGTCTGCGGTGTAGGCGTCAGTGTGCGGTGTTGAAATGGAAGACGCGACACTGATATTGAATGGTGATTGTGCGCGTCCCCAGGGTACAGAAGAGACTTTAAGACTGGACTCACGTAGATAGCCCCGGATCCGTACCTTAAACGAAGGTTGTGTACAACGCTGGCTTCATTCAGAAATGTAAGGTCTGCAATGTCGTCGACACGGTCGAACTTTGGAGGGTTCATCTTTGATAAAGCATACAGAGGCACTCGGCGTATCTGAAGACAGAAATCAGCGCACGTAAGCTACCAACATGGGATTATCAACCTCTCCACCTGTAGACATAACGATTTCTGCGGTCTCTTCGTCCTCTTGATGGACCCAACCAGCAAGATAGCCCTCCTTCTCATCTGGTACCCACACCCATTTCTTCTCATTGAACTCGGCCTGGAGAGCAGCGGCACGAGCCGCCTCTGCACTCTGAGAAGGGCGGGGTCCATTCATCTCGGGAGTAGCAGTAGTCAGTAATTTTAACGCGTTTTTGAGTGAATGGAATGTGAACTCGGTCCTGGTGGTTTGATGTGGGGTATGATCAAGAGTTACTGGGTATCGTCGTTAGGAATCTGAGATCGTGGGCCAATTTTCGCGGACCGTGGCGTTGAGAACCAATGATGGTACCAACAAGCCGTCAGTAATGGAATCAAAAGTGGAGAGGAATCTGCAAGTTCCAACTAGCCAGAAGTTTAAAGGATCAGCTTGTTCAATATTCAACCGCCACTCCCAATGTCATCCCATTTTAGGCAACTGTGTATGTTCATCATGTCCCATAGATTCAGTGCAACTTGGCCAATAAATCACTTCAAATGGCTGCAACACTATGCCACTCTTCGAGTCCGTTGTATGGGGAAACAGGGAACGACGAGTCCAACTCTTGCATTGAACCTTCTGGGTTGCCGGAGTTTTGTGTTCCATTCTGATTGATGTTGGCACTCAGCTAGGCTAAACATGCACCACGCCCCCCGCGCGCCTACACTGTCACATCTGCCTTGTGGCGAATGTCGAATGCCTCGGAGAAGGCGAAGATCTGCCTGGTCTCTTATAAATTCTTAAGCGCGGAGGGATTCGTCTCCAATGCAAGCATCATACAATACAAGCCTCTATTATCTCGCTGTCTATGGCATACAGCGACGCAGACTTCCACGCTTTTTTTGACCTTGGTGCGGCATCATTTGAGTAAGTCTGAGATAGTAGCGTGTATTAGCTCTACTGACGGCATCTTTCAGAGTTGATGCTTATCTCACACCTTTCGAATCGAGTCCTGTTGCTTCCCCCAACCTCTTCGGAGACGGGGAGCAGGAAAACGAATCTTATGAGAGTGACTGTGGAGACCTCCCATGGTCTTATATTTCTGGGTCCAAGTCTCGGATACCCCCTTCCGTAGAAGGCACACCTGCACTCGACTGGGCCGCGTTGAGCTGGGTTAGCTTTTACCACATCAGGCGTTTGAAATGTCTGACTCGCTCACGATAGGGAGCATTCCCCTTCTTGAGCGACGCGCCAGAATTCTCAATAAATCCTTCACTACTTGTACAAGTTCCCGAAACCCCAGAACATGGTCCTCACGAGGAACCTGTCACTGAGGATCAGCCACCCTGCATAGCCCATGCACCACCGCATATTGGCGTGTCTCTACGCCCCTCTCCCTCGCCATTATCATCCGTCAAGTCTATTGCCCCCGACACTCATGTGGTGAACATTTCTTCCAATGGCAGTTCCCAGAGTTCGGCGGGGGCGGTGACTATGAGCTCCAGGCAAGGGAATGTCGCACTTAAACGGCGCCGTCCTCGCACCAGACAGTACACCCGTGCGGCTCAGCAGTCCTCTGGTAGAGACCCAAGCTCGGATTTGGAGTACCTTGTCTCCGATGCTGAAGAAAGCGATGGCACTGAGGTGGACATTCCATCCGCACCCAGCTCAAAAAGACGGAGGAAGACGGAGGTACCCCTGAGACCGGAGAGAAGACTTCGTTGCGAGGAGGCATTCTGCAATCGGTCGTTCACCCGACCCGCTGATCTTCGACGTCACATCACCACGCTACATAATCATCTGTCCCGCGAGGAAGTCTTGAAAGAGAGGAGAGAGAAGTATCGGTTATGGTGCACGAAATGTAGGTCGATATTAGGGAGAGTGGATGCTCGGCGGAGGCACGAAACTCATGGGTCATGTCAACGCAGCCAGGCAATCATGGAGGCGCGAATACGGAATGGTACTATTCATGGGAGAGCCCGTCGAGGACAGCTGAAGTAAATAATTAAAGTCTATATGTTTTCTGTCCCAGGCAAGACGATCTCGTTCTTGGTGTATTCAATAATTGAACCATTGGTCCTCGCTGCCCTACACAAGGCCTAGGTAACCTTTTCACCGCAGGCAATAATGGACGCCCGATGATACGATCATTTTTTCAAAAGTCTTGACAACAAATTGTTGGGTAAACTTGTGTTGTTATTATTATTATTATTATTATTATTATTATTATTATTATTATTGGACCTCCATGGACCCACAAGTCGGAGGGGTCGTCAGACTGGGATTAAAATAACAAGTGTACTTCCCTGCGCTCTTGTTTTCACTTTGGTCATTAGCTTGTGGTGTTGTTTTTGAGGTACATGTAAGTGGCAGTATTTTCTTCAATTGCAATTGAACCAGAGCTCCCGCTTTGGCATGGACTGGTGATAATATCGATAACTGATGAGATTGATCAGAATCCTCATTTTGGGAACGCCGCGGCCCCCCGCTGACTCACAGCTGGGTTGATGTGGCTGTGCTCCATACAGCAAGTGATACAAGAGCACCGTCAGCGCGCCACTCAGCATCCCAACATTGAACAATAGTGTAATTACAGGAGACCACGCACTGAGCTACTACTAGGAATTACCCAATGATTGGTTTGCACAATGCAGGTCTTCAGTTGCACTCACAATCGTAGCTGGGTCCATCATATCGGCAGGCCAGGCTCTAGCTAGGAAACGCTAGTAGCGCTTTTTCTTACGGAGCCTCCTCAAGGCGTCAAAAGAAGGTAACCCGGAAGTTCGGAACTACATACTTATTATGCATGTGCAGCGAGGCAACAGCCTTTCCAGCGCGTGTATAACACGTTTTTGTAGGGTGGACCCTCAACCGTCAACATGATCTATTTGCGCGTTCGTGTTCATGATAAGAACGCCGTCTCGACGCGTCTATCGAAGTTTCCTCCCCACCGCTCGAACCGTCTTCCCTCAATCGCAAATCCCTGACTTCGCTGCAACCGCAATATGCTAACCATGATCGACCCTTTCAATCAATGGATCGTCGTACCCGACGATCGACCTACTCTCCCTTCTGTGGATGATGAAGTGGATGGGCTGAAAGACATGTAAGTCTACGACTCGGGTGAACTGGTCTACCCTCACACTGGCCTCAGAACCAGTCTCACGAACCCATCTGATCTGTACACAAACGAGCAATACCTGGGCCGCAACAGGGGTCTGCTGCTGGACCAAGGTATCTTCTCTTCTGAGCACCAAGATCCTGATGCTTTTGAACCCATCGCCGAGCCAGCCCTATCCCCAGATATCTACCCATCGCCGATTTTAGCCCCTCGGGACGTTGATGTGGGTTATTCTTACCCTAGTTGTTGATACGAAAACCAGGTCTAACAGGAGGTGTTCTAGTGTTCTATGAGACATTATTCCTTCTCAAATATGCTTCCGCCACCGGCTTTGTCTCCTGACTCGTCACCAG
Organism: Paxillus rubicundulus Ve08.2h10; assembly: GCA_000827395.1. NCBI lineage: Eukaryota > Fungi > Basidiomycota > Agaricomycetes > Boletales > Paxillaceae > Paxillus > Paxillus rubicundulus. Next base: position 5,812 of record KN825213.1, on the reverse strand, counting down.
CGAGTGCGGCGTCGTCCACCCCCTGGCTCAGGACTCCAGAGAATGATATGTCACTGGCTGAAATCATGAACTTTTCACCAGAACACATCTTTGACTATGGTATTCCTGAGATAGGGGGTGACGAGGCGTGTCCTTCGTTGTCTCTCTTGGACCAATGTGGCCACAGTCTCGAGGACGTGCCCACACAAGTGCAAGAATTCATGCAAGAGGATCTCGCGTGTACCTCGTGCATGCCGTCAGAACCACGCAGACCCTCGCTTCCCCCAATTCGTATAGCCCCTTCAACTCCATTCAGGCTATCAACACCAATGCCCCAGTCGGCAGCACTACATCAAATTCCCAGCACACCGAGTTCAATGTTGCCGTCCCCCTTTTCGGTGGTGACGTCCTCTCAGACCCAAGTTGTGCCATTGGAGCTGACCTGCCGAACAACATCTCTCCCCCCCACTACGCCACCCCCTTCGCAGTGTCTACTCTCATCATCGCCCATGATGCATCCTGCCCCATCGACGTCTTCCCCTAAGTTGCGCTTATCGCCGCTCGGCCCGTGTACTATTTTGTCCCGCTCACCGAGCCTGTCCCCCCTCTCCCCCCTGCCTATCTGCCTCCCCTCGCCCTCTCCGGCACTCTCGTGCATATCGCTATCTGACATTGAACTTCACAATGGAGACATGGCCGAGGCGGATCCAGGTACTCCTTACAACACGGTGTCGCCCATTATTGAGCAACCCACAATGCCATCAGCCAAGCAGCTCAGAAAGCGCCGAAGGGTGGACTCTCTCGACACTCCCCTTCCGAAGATATCCAAACGCTCCAAGGTTGCTAAAGTTGATGAGGCAGAGTACCGTCCTACGCCGCGACCAAAGCGTGTCCACGCCACATCATGCTCGAAGCCATCCGCTCACCCAAAGGCAGGGCCGTCGAGACAAGGCGGTTCGCTAGGTGGTGGTTCCTATACAAAAAAAACCCGGTCGGAAGAATCACCCAAGACCAACGTTACTTATTGCAAGGTGTGCAAAAAATCGTTCACGCGACCATCAGACTACGAGCGACATATCCGCACATCCAGAAAGCACTCGAAGAAACTGTGGCCCTGCAGGTATTGCGGACGTGTGCTCGCTCGCGCTGATGCTCAGTCGCGGCACATAAATTCCATTCATCCCGGTTTACCTGATCCTAAGGATCCTCCTGTTGAGGGAGGTGGTCTAATCCCCGAGGCTGAGGATGATTGACGCCGATTGCCCTTATATTTTCTGTTAGCATCTTCTCCATTTTCTCTCTCCCTCCATCCTGTATCTTTTAACACATTACCTATATCCATTTCGTGTTCTCAAGCATCGCACCAAGCGTCAGTACAGGAGACTGGCTGTATTTTACCCGCATCTGGCATTGTATACCCTTGCTTTTTTTTTTACCCAGTTCCCAAACTAGCACTATGTACTAGTAACAATGCTGAACGTTTCTCTTCCGCTTGTTTGTTCACTTGGCTTGTTTCTCTTGCAATTAATACCCACACTGAGCCCATAAGCCAGATGCTTGCAAGTAAGGACCGACCTATATAGCAACTACAAGATAAATGCTAAAGAGAAGAACGCCAGCGCGAACATACAGGAGGTTGGAAACCCGCTCTAATGATATAGATCTATAAGGGAACGGCGGACAACACTAGCGGCGCACAAAGACAGGCAATGGTGGTATATGACTAAGGACTGCATGTGTGCGCGGTAGCGTATATATACTACGTTGAACACGACGTGAGTCCTATAGGCTTACAGGCATTTGTGAAAAAGTGGATAAGAGCGAACTGACTTTTTTTGTTTAGAGCTCACATTGCACGGCGAAAGAGTCGACAAGCGTCAACTTAAAGGGACGTTCAAGTTGTCTCAGATGGAGAGGTACGTACAGCCACGGTAACACTTGACTGATACAATTTTGCACAAGCACTTTTGAGTATTGGCTTGTTTCTGGGTTACACGCCTTCCACAGGGGGTGGACGATCAGCAACTCCAGGATGAGACTATCCGAGTTTCACCCTCCCGCCCTTACTGTTTTTATATATCCGTATTGACAGTACGGCCAAACGGGCGAAATGAATCCGTACGGTTGAGCACGCAGCACTCAGGCGACCTTGAATTTTTTGAGCGAGTTACCTCCCGTGTCAGATGAGTTGCAATTGGCAAGCCACCAACGCAAGTACCGACGAAAGCCCCTGGCACCCACCGGGTTCCCAACCTCCCAACACCTTGTCACTTGATAAATATTAAACAGAACGTGAGGTTCATCGATGACCGGGGAAAGGGTCGGGTTTATATTGGAAAGTAGCAGACATTGCCACGCGGAACATGGAAACTGAGCCGACATGAGGTGGTATTTAGACATGAGATCGAGGTTATAGGAGTTCGACATGTATCATTGGCTGAGAATAGTGCGGACAAAAGATTCGTAGTTGATGTTCCCGTCGCTAGAGACCCAATCAGTCAGATCATACCGATAAGAATATGTCAAGCACGCACCTGCCAATCTGTACTCCCTTCAGCAATTCATCGACCTCTTCGTCCGTCATCTTCTCTCCAAGTTGTGTTAGGACGTATCTGAGTTCTCCAGCGCCAATGAAACCATTTCCCTCTTTGTCGAACACCTGGAACCCTCGGATGAAATCCTCTGTTCAGGATGTTAGCACTACCTTAGTCCGGCGGTCGTCCAAGTACGTACCGGGTGTTCCTGCTGGTTTGAAACCATCAGGTCGGTTAAGAATAGTCAAGAAAGTCTTGTAATCGACTACACGCCGGGTGTCATCCCCATCAGCTCAAGACCCCAGGAGCCACACAAGAAAGATCCACTTCACCCTCTCGTGGCGCAGAAGCAATTATATCTGCAACCTCGGCTTGCGTGGGGTTCTGTCCTAGCGCACGGACTAGGTCGCCCAAAGTTTCTCTAGGGACGGCACCAGTTCCCTTCTTGTCGAAAAGTGCGAAGGCTTCCTTGTATTCTGAGTTGCGTGGATAGGTTAGTCACTATCGAGATCGGGTAAGATGCTAGAAAGACCTGCGTTATCGCTCTAGCAAGCGTTTCGTGTGATTTAAGCAGTAAGATCGTGACTTGAGAATCGAAGACCTCACCATAGCTGTTATGTATGAGTACAGTGCTAAGCGTTGTTAATGTTATTATTCACCCTGCAAGTACTGCCACAAGTGCCAAGTACGGTAGTGATGGGCTTATGTAATTCTGTACTGCTAGAGCGCTGACTGCAAGTTCGCGCTGACTGGCTTCAAGTTAAATAACGTTCAGACTGTCGACCATCACGGTGCCATTGCACAGGTCTTAATCTCGGTGTCCGGTTGCGAAACATGGATAGTTATGCAGTGGCCTCAACGTCTGGCACTGGAGAAAGCAGACAAGAAATGGGGACGCATCTGTGGATACCAGAACCAGAGACTAAAGATCCCTCAAGCGATCAAGCAGTTTCTCCACCTCGTCTCCCACAGCTGCTACGGGGGCGATTATACGTTGGCAATTTAAGTCCCACAGTGGACGAGTGAGTCAATCGACATCGATGTCTTTCGACTTCGTAGTCTAAATGTTGGCAGATTCTCCCTGCTTCAAGTCTTTTCGAAGTTCGGGCACATATCGAAACTTGACTTTTTGTTCCATAAATCGGGTCCCAACAAGGGTAAACCGCGAGGATATGCATTTATCGAGTTCTCCAATGAAGCAGTAAGTCATTCTACGTCGTCGGTTACACTGGTCTTTGACTCGACATCCTCCGTTGTATGAATCTGCGCTGGACGGTGGTACTCTCTGTTCTGCGTGTCCGAAGGCTTTCTTGGGCGAGTAAGCTGACTGGACTCGTTGTGAAATCCAGGACATTGAGAAGGCTCTTAAAAATGCCAATGGCAAGCTCTTGCGTGGTCGCAAGCTGTTTGTAACCTTTGCTCAACAAGCGCCACATAATGCTTCCGGATCAATAACTCACGGTGGGAAAGCCAAGAGGGTGGATACCACTCCAACTGCGCTGAGTTTGGCCAAGAGTAGTGGATTCAGTCGCCCCGAAGCGTCAGTACCTCTATTTTCTCCTGGATTATTTTGGTTCACCTTGTGCGACAGTAGGACCTCAAGTAAAATAGCGATGATGGAAGCCAAGCTACGCCAAATGGGGTCTTCATCTCCTTTTGCCGAGAAGTCATTTTTGCCTTCTAAACCAATCACCCAAGCTCTCTGTTCGGACGTTCCGAAGGGCAGCCATTCTCGAAGGGCACCCCCAGTGCTTATGCACACGGGCTCTGCCAAGGGGCTTGGTATTCAGCGGCCAGTAACTGGCGTAGGCAGTCAGCTGTCCCTTCCCCCTCGTACCGAAAGCAGCAGGGCTGCGCCTCAACTGTCCATAGCATCGGAGTCCGCGGATGCGAGCAGAGTCCCGCCTTCAAGTAAGCAGCGGAGTATACCTGGCGTCAAGATTGTGAAGGGGAGGCTTAAATAAAAGTATGAATCATGTTCTATGATCTCGCGTCACTGACCTAGAAAACGGAAGGGCTTCTGGACCACCGCAGGTGTAGCTATCTGCCATCAGTATTTGTTTTGTTGTTGAACTTTGGATACGAGTTGACCTGTTTACGTCCCTGTGTCGATTCTCGTGAATACCAGCACGCTGTGTTGTGGCCTGAGGTCCATGCTGTTTGGAATACCTTGACCAATCTGGCATGGTTTACGCCATAATCTCGACAAAGCTGGTCCGGGAGAAGGTAGGAGCCTTTCGCGGGAATGTATCTGATTGCGACTCGTTATCTTTAGCAACAGCAGTTTCAGGTTTGAGATAAAGCATAACAGCATTCGGCATCAAGCTTTATGCACGATATGGCGGGATTTTTGCGGTTCGAGGAGACATCAGGTTTGTATGTGTGACTTTCGACTCCTTGTTGGTCGCACGATTCCCTCGTTGCCAGAAATTTTGAGGGACCGCACTGGACAAAATGTTTTCTCCTGTTTTGAGCTTAGATTTTGGCTTTGGCTTTGACTTCGTTCTGCGGTGGCTTGCACACGGCTTTGCCCAGCCTGTTTTGAGCTTAAGTTTGACCGTACTGGACTTTTTTTTGAAATATTTTCCGTCTTTCAAACTTTTGAACTAGATTTATCCAGTAAGCTCAATGTTTTGCATTTAACTTTGACCTGTCATTTTCCGTGTCAGATAATGACCCAGTGAGCTAAATATATAATGTTTTGCCTTGACGCATTTGACTTCAACCTATCGCTTGAGCCAGTAGACTTGCGCTTTGGTTTAAGCTTCGGCTTTTCCCGGTTGATTTCGCCACCGTTTCCGAATTTAGCGATTACTAATCCCAACCAACCACGCTGGTCTATAGTACCACCTCAGCGCTGAGCGCTCTCAGCATCCAGTACTAGCAGTACCACTCAGCGCATGGCGCGCAGTGCTGTGCATTTTATTGTAAGTACTGGAAACGTGGTGACGTAGTGGACAACTAATGAACAGGAACACTAGAGATTCGATCATAGGCAGATCTTCAGGTACTACATGCATGTAATGATTCACTGTGTTCAATGCAACTGTTGTTATCTTCCTACGTGTCGTGCATTCCCCCACAGGTGTCTGTACCATGGAACAGCCTGTGCATCCAGTCCCTTCCCCATTACTGACCATTCGAGCTGCCTATATAGAACTTGGCCGCCGAGTTACAGTTGCACTGCGCACACAGCTTGGAGACAATGCGCGGCTAAGTGAGGAGCGAGGACATTGCTTGCGATTATTGCTGCTGGTGACGCAAGTAGGCATTATCATTTTATATGCCCCATTGTATAC
>KN825212.1:0-25991 GCA_000827395.1 Paxillus rubicundulus Ve08.2h10 | reverse complement strand
GAACTCCGGGGTCGCGGGAAAGCGGAGGTACGAACTCCGGGTCGCGGGAAAGCGGAGGTGCAACTCCGGGGTCACGGGAAAGTGGAGGTACAAACTCCAGGTCGCGGGAAAGCGGAGTTGGTGTTCCGGTTCCGGAGTTCACTGTATTTTGTCACAAGCCCTTCCTAAATAGCAGGGTTACTGCTAATTGGGCTGTGTAGTTATGGGATATGATTTTACAGATAATTCCACATCTGAATTTCACCAAGAAGGCAATCTATCAGCTGTGGGCAAGTATCAACAACAAAAAATGGAAGCAAGATGATGATGAGCTCATATCAGTTGGCATCCTTCTTAGGGAAGGACAGGAAGGGAAATTGGGTTCCTATGTCATTGAGCCAATTGAGATCAACCCAGAGCCTCGGTTATCTGCAATAGCATTCGCTTTACCCCAAATTTTGACACAGTGGGGAGGTCAGATCTGGGAGCTATCAATGGACTCAACATGTAAGGTGTATAATTATTACAGAGATTTTTCATTGATGATTTTGTGTCAGGGAATACTAATGGTTCATAATGTGTGCCTAAACGGGCTCATCCAGCCCATTCAAGTACCACAGCTTGAATGCCTCACCATCATAATCCCACCTCAGACTGGCATTCCAGAGACATGCAATTTAGAAGACTTGGAGGTTGACAAAGATGACGAAGATACCACTGTGGACCATGATGATATTAGAGATCAAATTACACACAGCCGCAACATTGAAGTCGATGCAGAACATGCGCCAGATTGGGTCTTTGATGAAGGGGAAAGCATTCACCAGACCCAAACTATGTCTTTTGCCCAGCATGCCACCATAAACAGCTTCTCCGTCTATTCACCAAACATTTCTGCCAGCACCCTTCTTTTCCCAATTGTGACAGAATCAAACACTTAGCACAGGAAATATGATGTAACACTGTGTACGAGATGTACTTGTTTTGCTACCAGCATGGGCTTTGAGAAGTGTGGGCCTACATGTGGTCATTGTGGTACTCACCATCACGTTGGTTGCTGTGGGCTTGTTCAATGACAGACTACGTCTCACATCTTCACATGACAATGGATGCAGATAACCACTTCAAGCAGCTCAAACATCACCACCTCCACCATCTCCTTTGTCTGTTAAGATCCAAGTCCTCCGGGCTGTCTGGAGTTGTCAGAGTGAGCGGAGTGGACTTTGGCTTCAACTTATGTGTTGCACCCTTATTCAAGTTCAGTCCAGTATTTACAAAGGGGTGGAGGTACAGAGTAGTAAAAGGGGTTCAGATGTTGGAGGGTCAGAGTGACGACAAGAAGACTAGCTTCAAGTGTCAAGCAAGGGACTTAGGGTGGACAGGGAAGAGGAGTGATCAAAGTCAATATTCGAACTGCAGAATATGAAGTACAAGATGAGTTTATATACTATGGGGACAAGTAAACACAGAGGGTACCAGAGTATCAGAGTTGAGCAGAATACAAGTCAGAAGTATCGGAATGAATCAAGAGGAGTCAAAGTGAGTCAGAGTGGAAATAAACAGAAGGTAGAATATTAGAGATGTCAAATGTCTGTCAAAGGTATGAATGATAAGAAATCAAGGCACAGGAATGGAAGTATTAGAAAGAAGATGCAGAGAAATGGAGAAGCAGAAAGCAGACTTGTGTATGGGCGGGAAAGCGGACTTGGTCTGGAGAGGGCTCCGGAGGAGCGGAGTTGCCTTGCGTGACATGGGATATGACATTGTCCCTGCCTCAACCAGCTCATTTGGATCTTGTGTACAAAAGTCACTCCTGGCTACATCCACCGTGCAGGCATTCTCGAGGATACTTACTGCCTATCTCTGTTTCAAATGAAGTTCAAACGTGCCTGGCGCACACTTGCTGACACCCCAACCAGCACCTCAAATCACTCTTACACTGTTGATGTTTCAACATGGACCTGTAATTGCAGCTCTCAGAAATACAATATGTTCCATCTTTGCAAGCACCTTGTACAGGCCATCTCAATCCCTCTGCCATCTTTTTTGGACAGGTTATCCGATGATGAACATTGCCACTTTACCACCACCCTGCACTTCAAGTTCCCATGCTTGCAGACATCACAATGCTGAGTTTCTATCCTACACATTCCCCCTCAGGCTTTGTTGACAGCATTGGTACAGGTGGCTCGATTACAGATGGTGATGACCACCTGTGGACAGGTGACCAAACAGTTTTAGCAGGTGGTGGAGGCTGGCAAGAGTTAACACAACAGACAGTCACTGTTGTGCTTGGGAAGCGCCCACACAAGGACTTGGATGGAGACATTGCATTGCATGCGGAGACTTGCAGCAAGGCAGACACAGATGCAATCTCGTATCCAAGTGATCATGATGAGGAAGAGGTACATTATCTCCCTTTTCTTATATCTACTTGTCTGACTCTCATACCAGCTTGATACCATCATTTCATCACTCAGCACTGGGGTTTCACTCTTACAGGATGCTGCCAATCAGCTCAAATCACAACTTGTTTACCGAAACTGCATATGGATGAAGAACATAGCTACCAGCAGCTGGTTGCAAGGGGTTGAATGCCTCGTGAAGGACACCAATCATGTTGAAGTCATTGGGTGTGTTTGCAGCACCACATGGCCATGGAATGATGCCGAAACAAAGCAGTCTCATAATGTGATGGGTTACCACGCATGTTATTGCTCTGTCGCAGGGTCTGAACCTCACTCTGGGAGTGAGGATAAGGTCGGAAGTGTTGGTACATCATCTGCTCAGAATCTGTTGACTTTTCCACAGATGCTGACTGACTGTGTCTATTATCTTCTCAGTCTCGCAGGTTTCGGTTCAAGTATACATAGTTCACGGTACTAGTACTCATAGTTAGCCGTGACTACATCGTTTTTATGCCACATACTATGATACCCTGTGTAGGCTACTATTAGCAAAACTATCTAGTTCAACTCGCTGACAAACCAGGTTGTGTGCACGTGACTTTGTGTCTGATATGGGTGGGAGGATAGCATTCTCTGAGGGACAGAGACAAATAGGAGGGCATGATGCCCCGATGATGCATTGAGTGTCAGCCATAGAGGCATTCAGTTTGTAAGACAAACCAAGTAAATGGGTTGGTTCTGCAGTGAATCTGGTTCACAAGGAATCTGGCTGTACTCATCCAATTAGTCTTGTGTAAACCAATTTAAACCCAATTCAGGGCCTTCATTCTGTGTGTATACAGTTATCCACAGGTGATTGAAACACTACTACTCAATGAAACAGTTTGTTAATACAACACAACAACTTCATGTCTTTCACACAAAAAAGTATGTATGGTATCTATGTATATACAGTCTGGTCCTGACTGCATAAATTCTAAGTGAATCCAACCACTGAACTCGGTATGGATTAGCACTACTTCATGGCACAGAACACTAATTTTAGACTCATGGGAAATCTTACCAGCACATCACGACTGTAGCTTCACAACAAATAATAATATAGCAGGTTGGACATCATCAAGGGTATTCAATTCAGCTCTCCAATTTTTTTTTGGCCTGAGCACCCTGTGGAAGATTTGAAGTGCTACACACAGGAAAATGATTTCTGGGACAGACAGACCACTTAGCTAGGTCAAATTTGGTAATCTAAAATTGTGGTTTCCTAATGTGTTTCATTGTGTAGTCTTGAGCTTTAAAGTGAGTTTAACTCATCACTGCTTGCACATCATCATCTTTTTCTCTGAAAATTTTGATGAAAGCTATAAGAGGGCAGGGATTGCACAGACTGGAATTAGCTAGGAGTAGTAAATAGATATATGGAAACTCACCCCAGTTTCTGCCTAAGGAGGGCAAAAAACAACTGAGGAATCTTTATGTGAAAAGTAAGTAAATACAGTGTACCACCACTCCTTGACACACCACTACTCCATGACACAGATGCAATATCTTTGTTGTTCTACAACTTTTATGTGTACATGATATCAAATATTGATTACATACACTATGTAGGTGGTGCCAATAAAGTTTTGGGGCAATGCAATGAGTTGTGATGTGACTTGGTACTGATAACAATGAAATTAGTGCTTCAAATTTAAGCATGTCTTCATATTTCAGGCATTGCTAAATGCTTGATAGCATTTTCACACTTGAAATTGGACAAGTTGATATAGGGCATCCAATACAACAGATTGCTCAACATCTATGACAACAAAATTGAGAAGTGTGTGTTAACTTCCAGGACAGACCGAAAGTGCTACAAGAGCTGACAGGGTGCAATAGACAGGGGTGTGGGAACTGCAAGCAATCAACGGGACAAGTCACCATTGCCATTGTGCTGTCACTGACCTGCCAAAATGGTCAGGAGTAAACCCCTTGACACACAGTGAGCACAAGCACTGAATTCAACAACAGTCTCAGAATGGTTTGACCTGGTGGAGAAGCATCTGGTATTACCAAAGGAAGGGGAAGGTATTCATAAAGAGGATATCTACACAATGGACAAGACAGGAAATACAGCAGGTGAGTAGGGTACTCACTGTGTCATTGGCAGACTCACTAAGAATGACAGGAGATCAGGAATAAATTGAGGAACATAGAGGATGTGGAATATGGAATTAAGCAATGTAAGGTAAGGATGTAAAACCCCTGAAAGTTCCAGAGTGATAATAGGACTTGGTAGGATGATGGAAGAATAGTCCAAGTGGATTCCAAGCAGACTCTAGACAGGAAATATGGGTCTGCATGGTTCTGAGTGATTCCAGATGCTTTCTGGGTTTCTGTGTTTCCATGGCTGCACTCCAACACTCCAGTGTAGGAAAGCAGTCTTCCCTATGCCTACAAGCGTCCATAATCTGCACCTCTATCATCATGCCATGTCTCCCAAACATTACAATTCATCCCTTTCACTTTCTGCCACAATTACATTCTGTCATATCCTGTATTGTGCAAGTCAACTCCACTCCTCTGGAGCCTACTCCAAACCAACTCCACCCTTCTGCCTATATGCAACTCCACTTCTCCACTTATTGCCAAGTCCACTTTTCTGCTTATCTCTCTTATCCCTGATTTCTGTACCTTGTTTCTCATCCTTCATACATTGACAGACATTTGACATATAGTGACTCCATAAACCATTGCAATGTTTGGCTGTTATGCAGTAGATGTGATGTAGCACTGGATGGCATGGGAATCTGACTTAGCATTGGTGAGCCAGGTTGTGGTACTGGTTGCTGACTACACAACAGTACCTCAGTTACATGATTCTGTGCAGTGGCTGCAGAGATATGCCCATGTCAATACGGAGACATTATTGTAACAGTTTATGTACTTCTAATGATAATTAGGATATTTGGGAGATATCAGTACTTGGTATAGCCTCCTTTTGCTTTAAGCACTGCCTCAACCATCCTAGGCATGCTTTCAATCAATCCCTGGCACACAGAAGCTGGTACCTTGTTCCACTCCACCTCAATCCTCTACCACAACTGCTCCATCCCATTAGGGGGGTGTTGCCTTGTGATGCTTAGCAGAAAGTATAGGATGCTTTTGCTTGACCACATCCTTCATACCAGTTTTTTTCAAGTGTTGGTGGACAGCATTTGGGTGGAGAGGCTGGTTGATGATATTGGTGAGGGCTTTGGTCACCTGGACAACATTCTCTGCTTTTTGAGTACAGATGAGGTGGATAGCATGGCAGATATTAGTAGAGGAAAGCTTAAATGGCTGACCTCTAATGGATTTCTGAAGTTCAGAATGCTCTTTGGAATAAAGTCTAGAGATGGTAGAGACATGGAGACCAGTGGTAGAGGCAATGGAGTGAGCAGAATGGCCAGATTCAAGAATGGTGAGGATAGTATCTTCTAGGTAGGTGAGAGGGATCTCATGATGGTGGAGGTTGAAAAGAAAGAAGCATGTGAACTTTTTTTAACTCAGACATAATACTTATATATGTATCTTTGTTTGCAGGACCAAACAACAGCAACTATCCCTTCATTTAGCTAAAATTCCACCTTCTAGGCTGAAAGTACATAAATTGTTGCAATGATAGAGGTATTGACATGGGCATATCTCCACAGCCACTGCACAGAATCACATTACTAAGGTACCACAGTGACCAGTACCACAACCCGGTTCACCAATGCTAAGCGAGATTCCCATGCTATCCAGTGCTACATCACATTTACTGCAAATCAGCCATCTGTGTCGCAATGGCGTATCACATGATGATGGCAGGTTCTCACAGTGGGGAATCAGCCACCATGAGAATGTATGGCAACAAAAAAGCGCAAGCAGGTGTGCCAAAAGGCCCCTGTGTGCCCGAGCGACCTGTGGGTCTAACAAGGTGGAGCCTCCCACCCCCCACTTGTTCTACCCAATTTGCAACCAATGCAGCCTGGGGCAGCCACTCGCTTACAGTTGTGGCTATGACTAGAGTCAAATCCCTAGGTAGGGCATTAGATTGGTAGTTGGTACTCTAAGCATCGGCCAGATGGACTAGTGGTAGGGGCAGCAGCTGTAAGCCCCCTGATGGGAACTGTCATGAGTTTGAAACCACTGCCTCCACTTGCTTTTCCTGCCCCTTGTCATACTGTACATGTGATCCACCACATGGCCTGGCCCCTATCTTTGGAGAAGGGCATCCCGACGGATGACTAAGCAGGTGGACAGCCCAGCATGACTTCTTGTGCACACAGATAAGGCACCACAGTGCTACAAAACATTGCAACAGTTTATGGAGTCACTGTAGATCACATACATGTGATGGGAATGCTGATTGACAAAGGGGCAGATTTGAATGTATCCATATTCAATGGTGGTAGTGTGCTGCATGTTGTCATGGCTTTGCAGTAAATAAATGCTTGCAGACTGTACAACTCCTAGTTCAGATACATTGCAGCCAGACACAAATATTTGTGTACTAAATCTGTGGAATATCTGCTTCCACTATACCTTCAACTACTGCCTCCAAGTCAACATTTGGATACTCTTCATACAACATTGGCTGCTACATGTCAAGGATCCAAGACATGAGGGCTAAGAAAACAGTGGTATAAGGACTCTCATGAAATGTATCAGATCACTGGGCCTCTATGTGGGTCTTCATCATGCTTGTTGCCATCTCTTCCCCACTATACCATCATTTGAGCTTCGAGGGCAATCATTCTTCCAGTCTTGCTGTTTACTGTTACTTGCCTTCTACTTAGGCTATGTATATACATGACTGCATTGTTTGATCCTGCTGTATTTATTTATTTGGTACAAATGTTAGGTTGAAATGCCAAGAGGAAGGTGTCATTTTCAACAGAATGTTTGATACAAGGGTCAGGTATGAATGGATGTCAGTGTGAATGAGGTGGAAGAGTATATCTTGTATGTCATAATAATAAGACAAATCCAGATACTCAACAGACTTGGAACACACAATGGGCAGGGGCACATTTGGAGCAGCAAGGAAGCCTAAGAGATAACCCGGTGTCCCATGACACAACTGACATTATGCATGAATTGAAACATGAAAGTGAAACATGAAGAAAGTGAGAGTAGAAGTGAGGAATGAGTGGCGAGAAACAACAAAATAAAAGCACAAGGGCGAGGATGTATGATCCAAGTCCATTTTGTTCCAATGTACACACAGACGACATATACATACCAGACAGTCCTGCGACACACAGCTCAATAAGCCGTCGTGAAATTCCTAGATGCCTCCTGCCCAATCACTCCCCCTCCCGCATCTTTCCTCCCTCCCGCACTACCCCCTGAGGCCTCCTCCATACCTTTCATAAACCTCTTGACGACCTGTAACCTCTGCCTCCAATTGGTGATCACTTCCACTTCCACCTCGTCCCTTTCCGTTCGCTCGAATACATGTGCGAACCAGTCCCCCAGCAAAGTCAGCTGCCTCACGAGTAGTGGAAGATTTTCGGCGCTGATGAGCTTGAAACAACCGATTGGCATGAAGTCCTTCATCCCACTCGCCCGCTGGACCGTGACCTTGAAGTACTCGTTTTCAGATTCGTGCGGGGGTACACTAGGCCCGGGATGGGACGAGATTTTTGCGGGGTGCACTGGCGCGGGGGGCTTGGCATCCACTGGGGCAGCAGCAGCAGACGTGCTCCTGAAATCCGAGAATGCCGCAATAGCTCCCAAGGAATGGGGCTCGATCACGATGTTCAGAAACTGAAACTGAGTCGCGAGCGTATCAAACCTATACGGCGTGCCCCCGTCGTTCCACACGATCCTAACGTAGTCGTTCCCAATGTGCCTCTTCTTATTTACGCAGTACGCGTCTTCTTCTGCATTGGGCATCATCGTGGCGGTGTGGAAGAGGACTTGGCCTATGTCATCCCACCATGCGTAGGCGTATTCACCATCCTCATCGGAGTTGAGACCGCCTGTGTAGACGTCGAGTTGGCCGCGGAGGTTGATGAGACGGCCAATCCCTTCGAGGAAACGGGTGTAGGCAGGTGAGCCGTGGGTGTTTCGGAGGATATCAAGCTCGTGGGATTGTCCTGGGGCGACGTACATGATTCCGACTTTGTGTGTATCGATGACGGGGGTGCGGTCGAGATTTCGGAAGAGGGCAGGAAGTGCAGATTCGTCAATGATTCGCCGATGAGTGGGAGCGTAGGGATAGGAAGAGAGTTGGAGAGGGAGGAAGGAAGGGTCGACGCTGACTTGCTTTCGACGCTGAGACGGAGCAGTTTTGCTCCACACATAACCTGTGATGGGGTTGGGGGCTGGAACGGACGGGACCTCACTGGGCACTGAGATGGCCTCTCTAGTTTCCTGTCATAGACATGTTAGAATCTACAATGACGTTCGTTGAGGGGAGTCTCACGGAAATCCCATTCTGCACCTGCTCTGTTTCTTGTGAAGGATCAGACCTTTCCACCTTCATCAGTTCCCTCTCCATAAGTATGCCAACTGGCAACGACAGCATGTCCGGATCGACTTCCCCGGGTCCGACAAGCGGCACGTTCTCCAGTTTGCATATGAACTTCGTGGACCCAGATGGCCGCCTCGAAGTGACCTCAATCCACCCCAACCTGGCCAGCGCACGAATAGTGACGATCGCGTTGCCCATCAGCCACGATTTCTCGCTGATGGCGACCTCCGAGTTCGAGTTCGTTGGGGCCATCACGATCTCGCTCAGCACTGAATTTGCGGGCCGAGGATCGGCACTGGCGTACGTGTATCGCGCCAACCAGTCGAAGCACACCTCCGTCGGCTCGTCAACTTCCGGCCTTCCCTCGTTGGCCAGCAACAACTGCCTCGTAATGTACGGGATGTGTCTCGGCCGGTCAGTGAGCTTGACAGCCAAAAACCAGACATAGACCACGTAAAACGAGATCATGCGTACATACTGAGACATCGCCCACGAGATGGTAGGCGTTGCCCCGGGTCGGTTGTGGTATTGGAGATACTGTAGAGCGACGCCGAATATCATTTTGAAGTCGTCTTCGCGAAGGTTGGCGTGGAGCTGAGACATGGAGCCGATGATGGAAAGAAAGCTAAGAATGTGGACAGCCATATCGGGGTTCGACATAATTTGAGAGAGCTTTTCGAGGAGAGATGGCAGGCTTCGTTTGAGGGAGGATGTTAGTTCGAAAGCCGAAAGCGTGAGAGCATGGAGACAGCAAATGATGGTGGATGGCTGTCCGTTCAATCCTTCTCTCAAAACGTCCACGAGGGCGTGCCGAAGAGGGACGTCAAAGCAACGTCGATAACTGATCATGACCGTCAGTGTGTGATATGCGAGGCCGTGAGCATCTCGCGCTTTAAGACCCAAAGGCCACCGGTCGACAAAAGATCCCAGGTCTCCAGTGGTGACACCAGAGCAGAGGGTCGTCAACAGCTTCGCCATCAGGACACGACATTTTGGCCCGCAGAGAAGATGCTTGTTGGCGAGCTGCACAGGAAGGTGACACAACACATAAGAGAGAACTTCCCAGTTCCTCTCTTTTTCCAGGATCGCCATGAGAGCAATCAGATAAGCGTCGAATGGCATGACGC
Organism: Paxillus rubicundulus Ve08.2h10; assembly: GCA_000827395.1. Taxonomy (NCBI): domain Eukaryota; kingdom Fungi; phylum Basidiomycota; class Agaricomycetes; order Boletales; family Paxillaceae; genus Paxillus; species Paxillus rubicundulus. The sequence continues at coordinate 15,990 of KN825212.1, read as the reverse complement.
GGGAGGACTCTTGCACCTCGTCATAAGACACGATACCTTCGCTGGGCGTGTCTGCGTCGATTGCAGTAAATGGAAGATTTTCGGGAACAGCCCAAAGACTTTCCCTTGATTTTGGTGGAATTGAAGTGGATACGGGAGGTGAGATGGGTAAAGGGGCTCTTGATCGACTTCTGCTCGACCCAGATTGTGAGGGCCCAGCACCACGCCCACGCGATGCTCTTCTACCATCTCGCTCCTGTACACCTCTTGGGCGACGTAGAGGGAACTCCTCTGGGGATGTTTCGAGAGATAGAGTACGGTCGTCTTGATGGGCCGACTGTGGTCCACGTCCGATCAGCGAAGCCAGATTAATAATGAGACCCTCCGAATCATGGTGAGCCTCGACGAAATAAACACGGTGATCCCGATCGGCTCGGAGACGCATCAAGAACTGTAGAGCCGCAATCCGCGCCCGAGGGCACCTTGCCTCCGTCAACGTCTCCACTATGCTCATAAAGACAGAACTGGCAATATCTACATTTGCTTTTGTCAACGAATATGGTGTGAATGCAAGCTGACTGAATATCGCAACCAAGGCGACTACAGCAAGGGATGCTCGGGTGAATTCTGGCTCTGGAGATGGTGAAGAGGCGAAAGGAGGTCGTGGGATATCTGGCTGCTCTCGAGAATGCTGCGATTGCGAACGTGATCCTGCCAGTGTCGAAATTAACGACATCACAGACGTCAACCCTGAATCTCGGCCTGAGATATTGCGGTACCCCTCTGATTGTCTCCTGGAGAGGACGGGAGACGCAGCATTCGAGGGACCGCTGGAGAAAGCGGCGTAAGTGGCAGGAGATGGCGTTTCAGAAGTGTTGAAGGAGGCGGTATCGTCATCATCTTCCCCGATCCCGTCCACAGCTACCCGACCAAGCAGCTCAATCATCTCCTGGGTCGGCGTGTATGGCGAAGGAATGGAAGCAGCTTCAGTGAAAGGCTTGCGTGGGTTGACGGTGCGCAGAACAACTTCATCGGCTAGGATCCTCCACATGACAGAACTGCCCGACACTTCACTGCCATCGTTAGCCTCCCTCTGACAAAACTTGAACACGAGTTCTGCCAAAGCCATCCTGTAGCTGTGCATGTCCTTCAGCGAGTCATAGATAGCTTGGAGAGCCTTCATGACTTCCAACCGTGTCAGTGGTCGCGTGAGCCCAAATATGGTTGCATTCGACAAGATGCTGTCCCAGCTGCTCAACCACTCTGGCGAGGCTGGGGACAGGTCGTGTTGTTCAAACATGACAGCAGGTAGTTTAGCAGTGTCTGTGTCGGTTAAGTGGTCAGAGATGGAAAGGAGAGTGGTCGACAGCGAAGGGTTCATATAGGTCGAGTGATCGCGTGCCAGGAGGGAGGTCAGTGCTCGTAGGAATGGCGTGGGGGCATCACTGGGCTGCAACAATGGAATGATCATCGGAGTATCATCTGTATTTCTGGCAGTGCAAAATCAGCATTTCGATTGATGGATAGCAATGAGCGGGCATACTTGAGAGGACGAATGAAGGATGCCAGATGGCGGAGGGTCTCGCCAGCAATGCTGGCTTCTTCTTCGTCCATGTCCGCACCGTCTTCCCTCTCGTCAAACTCCTGGAAGATGTCCTTGAGAGTTCCAGCGGCCTCGTCCAGTATTCGATCTCTCTCAGCATGGATAGCTTCATCGGGCTCCGTAGCGGCACGCTTGGCCCACGCCTCCATCGACTTGCACAGCATGCGTCCCAGCTTTAACAAGTCCCAACCCGACAAGTCATCCTTCGACCATGCGCGCTCCATCAAATCCTTTTCGAGGTCCATCTGCCCCGGCGCACCAGATGGTGTATAAGCAACGGTGCTTAACCTTGCAATATAAGCCCTTGCCATCTTGCTGCCGAGCGCCTGGCGGATGTCGAAACGCAATGTCCTGTGGGCTCCAAATGATGTGGACAGTGTTTGTGGGTCCAGTGTTTCATCAGTGGGAGGAGACAGATGGCGTTTAAGTATCATCATACATGATGCACCGTATGGCCCTGCGAAAAGGGAGTGGAGCATCTTTTGTATCCGCTCCTCGAGACCAGCAGGTCCATGTGAACGGCCATTCATCACAGATAAGCGAGGTAAGGGAGAAGCAAAGAACGCTTGAGCACGGAAAAGAAGAGGAAGAATGAGAGTGAGCATCCTAGGAGCCAAGGATTTTAGCTGGGAATGGAGATGATCGAGGTAGATGGCAACCATGATTTCAGCAGGGTGTCGAGAGGGAGGTATGCTTGATGGGGGAACTGAACGAATAGATATTGATGATGAGTGCCTCTTGTGACCATTTGATGCTAATTTCGCACTGGAGAGCTGTTCGTTCTGCGCAAATGGAGGGGCTGTGGGGAAGCTCTCCGAGGTCGATATGGCGGACGGGATGTCCATAGTTTTACAAACTAATGATGCATAGAAGTGAAGAACACTGGAAAGATCACCCGCCGAAACACGTGCGGCAGTTTCGGGGTGTTCGAGGAGGGAGGACATATAAGACGCGACGAGCTCAACGTTTCGCTCACGGTCAGCACGGTGAGAAGGATCGCAGAATAGGTATGCCTCGAATGCACCTTCTATCCAGCTCTTGAGGAGATTAAGAAGAAGTATTTCGATGCCGAGGACATCTGTTCCTTCCTTGGTGAGGGCCCGCAGGGCCCGCAGCCGAGGCTCTCCCACTTCCGACGACCACAAGGTACGTGAGAAGAGAGAGAAGTAAGACAGTTTATCTGCAGTGCTGACTTTCCCCTCGTATCTCTCCCAATATGCGGCCATGACCTCGTACCCTGCACATTGCAAAGGTGCAGGCGAGTCGGCAGCGCAGAGCGACGCGAGGACCGGGTTGAGCACTGCGGGCCTTGGGAGAGGTGACTGGGTGGTAATTGCAGCTGCCAGTGAGCGAGAATGTGCTAGGCTTGGAACGGCAGGTGGTGTTAGGGCTTCCACGAGGGCATCAAAGGTGAGCGTCTGGGGTTGGGGTTGAGGAGGGTTCGAAACGGTCTCTGGCCTGGGCCTTCTCCATCCAGCAGTAAAGGAAGAGAATGCAATTGTGTTTGACCTCTGCCTGTGTCTTGAGCCGACATCTGTGTCTGCGTGGGGACGGGCCATCCAACTCAGACTCCTGGCGGATCGAAGCACGTTATCACGGTCGAGAGTGATATGTGCAGACCACTGAGCACGATGTGGTGTACGTTGTGGTGCGCAATAGACTTACCACGGATGCCTGGAGTGGCGACAGCGTCGTTGATGAAGAAACGAGGACCTGTCAGTGCAGTGGTGGATTTATCGTGAAGTCGTGTAGACTTGATGAATACCCTTTACAAGAGAGTGTAACCAAAGCGGTAAACATTTACGGAAGCACTCGACATAGTATTGAATTCCCCACGGTGCCCCCCTCTTGTAACCCATTGTAACCCATGATATTCTACCCTTCACCACCCGAACGAGCCACTTGTTCCCTCAGCGCCGATCTGCAGACGATAGAACATGAATAGGGAAGTGGGCGTCTGGGAGAAAGTGGCATGTTTAACCCCAGTCTGACAACGCGTGCCATCTGAGGAGCACGCACCGGATCAAGCCCGCTGTGAAGTTTGCCTCAACCTCGATCTCCCTCTCCATACCATCCTTGCGCCTCTCAACACGAAAGAGTGACAATATGCTCACCATCCCTATCCACAGCACAGCGTCTGCGACCCACTTTCCCGGGCAGTGCCTTCTTCCGAAACCGAATGCTACCCTGGATGCTAAGGGATCATCGGCCAAAGTTCCGTCCGCGTTGAGGTGCCGTTCGGGTTTAAAGAGGTGGGGCTGATGATATTCGCTCTCTTCGTTGTGCATTTCCCTTTTGGTATAGTGGGCTTGGACACTTTCTTCGAGATAGATTGATGAACTTCGACTCACCAGACGTTGGGCATGATCATCGTGCCTGTTATATTTCAACAAAAAAATAATGCAAAATGGATAAGGTCTGGGCGCACCCTTTGGAATGAAGTACCCCTCGAAGACATCATCACAGGACGTCGTATGAGGTAACGCTACATTACACACAGCGTTAGCACTTCCTCGTTAGCAGCCTTGGCTCCATAATAAACAAACCTAGTGGCGTAACGCTATGCCATCTCATCGTTTCTCGAAGCACAGCTTCGACGTACGGCAGCGACGACCTGTGGCCGAAGTCTGGGAAACTGTTCTCAGTAAGCAATGAATCGATCTCGTCTTGTGCGCGACGTTGGGTGTCCGGGTAAAGTATCATCACCATCAAGAACGCTGATAAGGTCGCTGCGCTCTATGATCATGCTCCTAAGTTACAATGGTAAGGAATAGGCACAGCGATTTATAACCTACCGTATCAAAACCAGCTGTGATGGATGATGAAAGCTCCTAATCAACTCCCAAGTTTCCGGAGTCGGTTGGGCACAAACCTACCGATGTAAGCAGATGCCGCACATTCTTTGATCGCCTTCTCCTCGCGCGCGTGATCCTTCTTCCCGTCCAACTGATTCAAAAGATCAGAAACCATAGACCTCGCTGAGGAGCCAGCCGCCTGTTGGCGAGTTCATTCCAAATTCTGATTGAGCGAATAGCGTAAAGTGGGAGGATTAATATCAGTCCATACCATATTCTTTCTCACATACTCAAACGGGTCATCCATGGACTTCAAGGACAGTTCCTGGGACCTCAAAGCGTCCCTTTTGAATGCCGCCCCAGGAAACCAAGCAGGGATATTTACCACTGCACCCGGACCACACCACATCACAGTCAATTTACTGTACACCAGGAGCCCCTAAAGACCTTGCGAAGCGAAGAAGCACTCACGGAAAGGAAAGGCCGTCAGCATCGCATTTCGCTCGGGAGGCAATCCATCATTAAGCAAACTGACGAATTCCGCGAGAGATTTCACGAGCGGTGCGTCCAACGAGGCCATCTCATATCCGTATGTGAGACCCATGGTGATTGAGATGACGTATCTAGAACCAACAGTTCCAGTCAGCAGATAGAATAGTGAATATATGAATGGAGAACGATCCATCAGGACCCGCAGGACACCTAACTCTAGGGACTTTTTGATTAATGGTGGAAGGAAAAGGGGGAACATACAACTGAAGGTGGTTCTCGAAATCATCGGGGGTATCGAGGAGGTTTTGTAGGAGCCTAATAACCCTGGATTGATAAAGACCCTGGTACGATCCGACGGCCTCTGATCTCAACGCCTGATGGAACATCCTGCGGTGGATCCTCCATTCAGGGCCATAGGGGAGAAGCGCTGTAGTAAAATCAATACCGAACCTGTGAATGCAATGTCACGACACAGGTGCAGCTGGCGTCAATGACTAGAGCCAAGAGTAGCCATGCACGGCCACTCACAGTTTATCGACGCAGCTGGAGGGACGACTCGAATAACAGGATGAGCGTTGGTCGAGTAACTGCCTTGCGACCTTGCTAGAATTGATGACAATGACATTTTGGCCTAACAGCTGGCAGTATACGATGGGGCCTGCCAGTGGGGTCAGAAATTTAGTCTCGTCCAGCTCTGTGTGCTGACTGGCGAGTGGGCGTTCTCACCGTATATCTTTCTCCACGAGCTGTACGTGAGCCAAGGTCGCTTCGAATCGATGTCGAGGATGTTTCCGATGAAGGGGAGGGGTTTTGGACCGGGGGGTAAAGCGAGTCGGTTTTTTGACGGGTCGGACGTACGGGAACCGTGACGACGAAGCGCGTACCCAAGGAGTGAGACTGCAGTCAGGGTTAAGAGAAAAATGCAAGGAGCAGCCATCCGATCGTTCTTTCAGTTGTTCTACCAAATATTTACCTCCAACAAATCCACGAGTCCATTTTATATCAGGACGGAGGGGGGACGCCTATAACATGCTAGCAGTACCACGGTAGTAGATCTGTCCGTGAAACAGCACACAATCATACCACGGGTACCAAATCCCACATCGACGCGGGATCGACTGGGTCTTGCACAGGAACGACGTAAACAAGAGGAGATGATGTTCGCATCATCCAACTTCAGGCAACACCGTCAATAAGTTGGTAGTCGGTTCTCCGAAACTGAGACCGAAGTCTTGGCCGTGCGGCAGTTGCTTACCAGAGATTCGGGGGCTTTTTGGAGCGCGCATTACTCACTGTTCTTCCGTCACTACTTGGTCCCTTTCGCCGTGTACCCTGAAAACAGGAACTTCGTTTGCTTTCCATCGTAACGGAACTGTGAAGCGACAACACGGAATAGACTGGTTACAGGAAATAGACTGGGGGCATGCGGGGATTGGTATATAAGAATTCGTGATGATCATGATAATGGTCCATTGCAAGAATACCAAGGATTGGAAGATGCTGGATGAAAACTTACAAGACGTAAAAAGTCCCAAGAATGTGAAAAATGCGTCCCGGTACAACAAATGGTATCACCAAAGGTGGAGCGATGCTTGTGCAGGTTATCTTGCATGCGCGGGGTTTAACGAGTCACAGCGGCATTTAACGAGGGTCGCTTTGGGTTATGGTTCTGTCGTACTTTCAACAGTGGGGATGCTTGTGGACGTTGTCCGTGTTGCTGTACCGATGAAATTGGACGGACGCCACAATCCCGAGGAGCTACCTCTCCGCATTTGACGTGTGCCCTACCGTGAAAACCCAATCAGCCATTATCAGACGTGTCTCCTTCTGATTCCGGGCGCATCAAATCTACCCACCGAAGACCGCAATCATCACATTCCAAGACAGGTTTCCATCCAATCCTCTTCGCGCAGATATCACACTTCTGAACAAGAAGGCCACTCGAGAAGAATAAATCGAGGGGGTTCCAACCTCCGTCCGCATGACGTGCAGGCGATGTCGATCCAGAGCGTTTGGCCCCAGGTCTAATTAACGTAAATCGATGTAACATAGGGGCAGAATTGACGGAGGAATGGCCTTTGGTCGCCGCGGTGGTGGACGGAACAGAAGACTGAACTGTGTGATATGTTTTGTCTGAGAGAATAGAATCTGGGCTCGTAGGCGTGCTGCTGTCATCCGCCGAAGATGTTGCCCCTGGAGTGATAGGGTCCGATGCCTCGTTAGGATCGAGGGAAGGTCGGATCGTGAGAATCGAGGAGAAAGATGGTGGGACAGTGTCTGTGGCGTTTCCTACAGGTAAGCGAATGACAGTCGTACTATAGTTCGAGTACGTGCTAGAAGTGGTGTTGAGAAGGGGCGATGTGCTGTTCTCACTGTGACCTGGATTGGCTCATCAGCAAGGCTTTCAAAACAGAAATTCGATACCCTACCGTTGGTAGCCCCACTGTTGCTCCAGTCACTGTTGAGGTGCATGCTGACATTGAGGCCGTTGACACCTTCGGCGAGTTCTTCGTCGCTCTCATCTTCGCCACTGGAGAGAGTTGCCATAACATCCTCTGCTACCGTTGGGGTCGTGTACCTAATATGTTTGCCGACATCGGCGCCGAAGCTAGGTATACGGGGGGCTGTGTAACGCTTCGCACCCGTCATGAACTTGATGCTGCCCAAGTGGAGATCCTCCGTTTCAGGACGAGCGAGGACCTCTGCCTCGATGTCCCTCAAGCGCTCCAGAATATCTCGGGTGGTAGGTCGTACGGCCGGATCCTCAGCCAGGCAATCCAAGCAGAGCGAAAGGAACGCAGGGGGGCATCCCGGGTTTGCTAATCTATGTACTTCTTCCGCATCGATGCCAAACGTAGGCCCTGTGCGTTTGAAATGATGGTCGTCTGCAAGTCGCCGAGAGGATATTTCGCAGAAAATAATTCCCAGGGAGAATATATCTGTGGGAAGGTCGAATTCTTCGCCTAGGAGGATCTCAGGAGACATGTACGAGTCCGTTCCACAGAACGTGAGTCTCTTGCTTTCTTCCTCGTTTCGTGCGGCGATGCGAGCGAAACCAAAGTCGGTGATTTTTAGACGGCCATTGGTGGTGACAAGCAAATTTTCGCCTTTCAAGTCACGGTGTATGCATTTACGTGCATGTAGATACGCCAGGGCTCGGGCGATGTCCGTAGCGAAGGATATGCGGAGGCGCCAAGGAAAGGGCTTGTTCTTGTCGAAGATATATTGTCGCAAGTTCCCTAATCAAAGTTGAGTTTCAGTAGCGGAGCGAATATGACTGACCTCACCGTTCTCGATGTACTCTGAGACGATGAAGATCCGACCATCTGGAGGTGGTGCACGAGAAAGCCCAAGGTATAAAACAACATTGGGATGGCGAGCTTCTCTGCAGTAGTATATGTAAGCCTCGGATGGAACTAGTGAAGTAGAGACCCTACTTCATGAGTCGCCATTCTCTCTCGAAATACTTGGCGACGTCATAGCTATTCGAGGGCAACACCTCCTTGATCGCGACATCGATCCCGAGGTAAAAGCCTGGGGAAGACGTGAGGGTTTAAAATTGATGTATTGACTTGGGGAAGTACACACCTTTGTAGACGTTCCCAAAGGAACCTGACCCCAACTTCTTCCAGTCCCCTTTGATATCCTGATACCGGGTTACTACACACGCGAAGGAAAGTGAATCTGGCAAGCGAAGCATACCTCGAAAGGAATCACATCAAACGCATCAGACATTTGAGCTGCCGTTCTCTGGTGATCAGGGTATGATGTAGCACTAGTGTAGACGAATGGGTGGAGTCTCTGGTCAGTGTAACCCCGTATGTAACGTTTTGCGGGGAGGCTAACATGGAATGAGACAGTTGTACACGTGATGCATTGCAGCTAATCTAATCGTAGCGAGTCAGGCGTCGATACTTCACAGCTTCAACCCCGACTCTAGATCAGGCATTGAATTTTACTACAGTAGACTTCCTCATAATGCAATTCTATGCACAAGGATGTTGTCACTATATCTCGTGTTTTTTCTTAGGATACAACTACTAGATAATTATCCACCAAAAATGTGTGGAAGATTTTGTTTCAAATACTACTATTGATCTCAGGCTAATGAAATGTAGCAAGGCCTTACATTTTCTAGTGACAAGGGCTTGTCGAAGTTTTATTTTTGTGTCACATGATTTCCAAATTCATGTGAACCTTTTTTTTCCCTTGCTCGCTCTCACTTGCTCTTTCCCACATCCAACATCACAATGGATGCTTGCCCTTGCGAGCTCCTTGTTCCGTGACGGGTGCTCATTTTGCTGATCTCTCGTTCTCCTGCCCTAAATGTGAGTTTTTGGACCCACCTCAAAAATGGACCTTTTGCCTCAAAGCAGACCCGACGTCTTGAAAATGAACCCACCGCTTCAAATGTGGATCCGATGTGTCGAAAGTGGACTCAACGAGTTGAAAATTGACCAACAAGTCAAAAACGGACCTGCCGTTTCAGTCCCGCCCGAAATGGCTCACCAGTGCTCGAAATCCATGACCCGACCTTGAAACAGCTCACCCGCACTCGAAATGGTTTATCCCAACCTGCCTGCGCATCCTCAGCTGCACCTGTGCATTTCCAAATGTCCACCCTCGTGATTTTAGCCCCACCTGCACCTTCGTATGGAGCGCGTTCACTAAAAGGCGGGAGAAATCGGAAATCTGGAAGTTCGGAATGAGTTAGCGTGTGATTTCCGAGAGAGGAATGACGAGAGATCTGAGAGTCAGCAGAAAGTCAGTGAGAAGAGAATGACTGAATCGGTTAGAGGGAGATTCGGGGTGTGTGTGGGCCGGGCTGGTTTTGGGGCCGGTTGGCAGAGAAAAGACGCACGGCCCGGCGAGAAGCAGCAGGGCAGGGAGAAGGATGTGCAGCCTGGATAGGGGCACTGGCAAGTTCCGCAAGAGAATCGGGGCAGAGAACCAGATCTGACGAGTGAGTTTGGAGACCGAAAACGCGCTCGGGAAAAGGACCTGAAGAGGCACGAATGCAGACCTGCCCAAAGTGAAACTCACCACATTTGAGCCTACTTCGTAGGCCCGAAACACACACATCAAGTCAAACAAAAGGGAAAAGAAAAGAGGAGCAAGGATATGGTATTGGAGAAGTGAGTAGTAAAGCTCGGCTAGTTGGGAATATGTGAAATCATGTGTGGGTACGTGATAGGTTGTTCTTGTGGGAAAAATTGTCCATGATGCTGTCTATGGAATGGAGATGGGCTACGTCAGAGGAGGAAGAGATAAAGAGAGGAAGGATCGTCTCGATACGTCTCCAGTATTGTAGGAAAGCCCGGGAGGTCCATCTCCCTTGGGTAGCTATGATGTCAGGAGAGATACCTTGGAGCAGTAGTTCGGTGGTGCCACCGATGTGGAAGATACCCAGACCTCATTGCATCAGGACATGAAGCGAGGTTTGGTGAGGGGACGCCAACCATTGGGGGTCTTGTAGAAGAAGAGAGGAGCGGTGTTGGGTATGTCCACGTTGATGGCGGTGTGTAAATGAAGTGCGTGGAGGGGGCATGTGCAGTGTTTTCACTCAGTGATGGATATGTCAGCGCCCGTTTCTTTGGTAGTCTTGGTCCATGGGATGTGGAAGGTAGAGTAGTGGTAATCATTGGTGAGCGTCTCAACTGGGATAGTGAGGATGGAGCGAGAGATGTGTTTGGTGTGATCAAAGGTGTTTGTGCTTGGGATGAGGAGTTCACCGAGGTGGCAGCAGCACCAGAAGGCAATGAGAGCGACGGCGCTGACCGCACTGTTGAGGTGATTTGATGGGTCAAGATGGTTGAATAGTATGCATAGGGCTTCAATTGTGATGGGGGGGCATTTGGCCCGTCGGGAGGTTGAGGGGACCATCTTGGCGAAACCACGATGGACATGGTGTAGCATGTCCTTACCATTCCATGTGGCGTTATTGATTATGTGCCAGTAGTGAAGGCCGGCCAGCCAATTGTTGAGGGTTTTGTCAGAGACTGTGGAGGCATATGAGGCTGTAAAGCCGGAGAGAAGGGATTCTGAGGTGGGCATGTGATCATTTTCAGGTATTTGGGTGGAATTGCAGAACTGGGTGAAGTATAATAGACCGGCACCATAATTGCTGTGGGTGTCTTGGTCAAGGGATTTGATCATGACTTGGAATAGTTTGAAAATGATGGAGTCCAGGAACTTGAGTTCAAGTTTGTTCTGCCAGGATTGGCCCGCTTGGGTGGTCCATAGAAGAAGTCAGTCACTCGCCAGGACTGGGGGACAGAAGATGGAAGGGGTGATGATGGCATTGGGTCATGGGGTACGAGGTGTACAAGAGCAGTTCAGTTGGAGTGAGGATGAAACTGAGGCATGGACTGAGTCATTGATTGGGGGAGCATTGGCCCAAAATGCCGCTGCTGCTGCTTCTATATCAATTTCCTCCATAATGGAGTCAAAGTAGGTATGTTTAGACATGGAGAAAGTATTAAGAGATTTCAGAAGGTATGGTAGGAGGGTTGGGGAGACGCAGTTCGAGGGAGGGGTAAATACCACGGGAGATGGGGTCTGCAAGGTTAAGGGAAGTGTTTATGTATGTAAGAGTAATGGAGTTGTGGGATTCACATAAGAGGATGTTGGCATGTCTGATGCACAGGTTCATCATGTAATTAGAGCACCTTCCTTTCCAGAAGGCGCCAATGGCGCCTTCGTTGTCACTTTGGATAAGCATATTAGCATCTGTGATGTTCTTCCTATGGATGAGGGATATGGCTAGTTCAATGGCGACTGCTTCGAGCCATCCTATGTCTCGGGAATCACCTTGCCAGTTGGGGGTAGTTTTCCAGGCGGCCCATCTCCCATTCCAAAGAAGGCCAATGCCGACTCCTGAGGAGGTGTCCACCCAGATAACGTATTCACGAGTGGGAGGAAGTGGTGATAGGGAGAGGGGAGGAGATTTGTCTTGTAGGGTGCGAAGCCACCATTTGATGTCGGAGATGACTGATGGTCGCATGTAGCGGGGGGTGTGCTCATTAGGGAAGGAGGATAGCCAGGCATAGAGATTAGATAGATAGGAGTGGCCTTCGGGATGTACAAAGGAGACATGATTGAGTTTTCTGGCTATGCTCTTGGCCTCACGTTTTGGTACAGGGGTGTTTGTGTAAGTCGATAGGAAGATTGAGAGTTGGACAATATATTTTTGGTGTTTCTTGGGAGTGAGGACAACGGTCTTTCTAGGGAGATCCCAGAGAAAACCTACGTATTCGACTGTATTGCTGAAGGGCTGTCCTTTTCCTTTGTGCCAAGGGACTTTGGCGATGGCGATGCGCGATATGGCGTCTTCTAAGTTGTAGTTGTATCAGTAGGTGGTACCATTGGAGATGCCCGTGAAGGGGCCATTGGGGGAGGGGAGGCAGAAGATGGTGATGTCGTCAACCCATTTTTTGGATGGGGTGACTTCAAGGACCTTCCATATGTGCATGACAGCGTCTGCAACTTCACCTTGGAGACAGCCGGCTGAGGCTAGGCTGAAGAGGACATTATGGTCAACATAGAGTTTGCTGTCGAAAAAGATGATGAGAAAGTGTTTGTGGTTTGGGAGGCATGGTATGGTACGGTATGCGGCTTCAATGTTGAGAGAGGCGACTTGGGTGCCTGAAGGGGCGTCGCAGATCTGGTATGAGTGATAGTTATTAGCCGTTTGGTATGTAGGGTGAGGGAAAGGGGGAATGTGATAGTCCCTATGTATCCTCCGTGCCTTCGAACCATAGTCCTCCATGGAGGGTCTGGACCGTAGTTGTCTTTTCCACTCAATGGTAGAATCTGGTAAAGACGTCCAGAAGAGGACATAGAGAAGATGTGGGAGTGGGGGATGAGTATGTGGATAGGAGATGGACATACAATGTCAGCGAAGTCTTGGGCTGTGCCCCATTCTGTGGGGAAGTCCTTCATGTCGATTTCGTCGTTGATGGATGTTGATTTGGAGCCTCGGTATGAGAGATGACGGCAGACACAATGTTTGTCAGGGGCGCCGTCAATACCTGGTTTGATGGCGACTTGTAGGGGGGAGGATCAGAATGGTCCGATTTTAGCTTCGAGTTCAGAAGCTGTGTATGGTCCAGAGAAATGACTGATGCAAAGTTCGTCTGCAATGTAGTCTTCAATCACAGAATGATATTGGTAAGCGCCAGGAAGGTTGTCTGGGATGTATGTATTGTATAAAGGTTGCAATTTGCCCAAAGGGAAGCCATATCATAATTTGAAAGTAAGCTCAGGGAATTTGTCTGTGAGACCGGTCTGGTGCAGTAAAGGTAAAGTATCAAAGCCTTCTGGGCAGTATAGAGTATGTATGCGAGAGTAATCTGTGTCATCGTTGTATGGGGATGGGATTAGAGAAAGGTGATCAAGATATACATGACGTGGTGGAGGGGATGGATCAGTATGGTAAGGATGTGTCCAGAGCATGAAATAGTCCTCATCTTTACTCTCAGACGCAGAGGCGGGAGAGGGCGGTGTGGGAGGAGTCTCCGCAGAAGGAGCAGATGTGTTGGGCGGTGTGATCAGACTTGCATTGACGTCTGGGATTGGAGAGATTGAAAGAGACGCAAACAGGGTTTCCGCCAGAGCATTTGCAAAGTTGTCCACCTGAGTACTTTGCAAACAGCACCCTCCTTTCGACGTTGTCGTTTCAGTGCAGTCGGGGAAACGGTGACCGGATCGCTGGCAGATGATGCACATGGGATTGGATTTGGGGTGCTGGGCAGCATCTCAAAAGGAGGATGATGGATGGTTGGTCGAGTCCGATTCATCGTGGGGGTGCTTTACTTCCCTGCGAGGGCCTTTGTCCTGAGTCTCGAAGCAGGGACAGAAGGTCTGCGAATGGTCTGTGAGGCAGAGTCATACTTTCTCTTGGAGGACCTCGTATTTGATTTTGGTTAGACAATGCTTCCATTGTTCTTCATTGTGCTGGCACGGTTTAAGGATATAGTTGTGACAGGTTTCGATGTTGAAATGGAGTATGGCTTTGAAGCAGTCCCGGAGGCCCTCATCTTTGGAAAGAGCGAGAAAGTGTCTGCTCCACCGGGCGTGAGCCTCATGTGGGGCAACGTCCATGATCCAGGTGAGATAGCATCCCCATGCTTCTTGCCAAGACAGAGGATCGAGAGTGTCCTCACTTTTGAACTGGGATAGGTTGAGGAGGTGGGTATTGGTACCCACGGAGGTAGGAACCTTGATGCGCTTCAGCGTGTAGGCTTCACTGTGAAGGTGTTTGTTGTTTTTGTTGGTGAAGAGCGTAAGAGGGAGGTATTGGCGTGCCTCCGCTAGTTCAATGACGAGATGATGGATGCTGAGGTTATAAGTGGAGTCGAAAGCTTCGGAAGCAGGGAGTTCCTTGGAGGTGTTGGGACCGAGGGGTGCTGTTCGTTAGTCCCAAGGAGTCGACTGCTGCTGATGCTTTGACTTGAGAGGCAGGAGATAGCTGCATGAAGGTGGCGAGAACTCGGTGAAGGTGAGTGCCGGTGTTGGAGGATGAAGGAGGGGAGGGGAGGGGAATGAGGGGTTCGTCAGTAGGGACGGACGACTCTCCGTCGTCCTGGCGTGTCTGGAGAGCCTCGTTCCTGAGAGTACGTAATTCATTCTCGGCAACTATCTCGTCATTGGACATGACATGAGGTGGGGAGTTGAAGCCCGAGGTCATGGCGAGCGGGAGAGTTTTAAATAAAATGGCGGAATATTCGAAAGAATGGAGTGCGAGTGGAAGGCTCGCAGATGGGGGAAAGGAAGAAAGGAATGGGAATCTGAAATCCTTGAGGCGTTCAGCTTATGAGAGGAGTCGGATGACCTTGCTTGTTCTATGATAGAAGCGAGCAAGGTCAGGCCTTGTGCAAGTGACACTTATGAAGGCCCTGCTCTGTGTCTCAATGCTTGCAAGCTTGCGATCAACTTAGAGCTACCACATTTCCGCCGTTTCCATTTTCAGCACACCTGTACGTTCTCAACCCACCTGTACATTTTCACCCTTTAGTTTCACCCATGCATTTTTACATTCACCCGAATCATCCTGCAAGTCATATATCATAGATAACATGTTATTAGATTTAATTCTTTTTTTTCATTATTTCTGGTGTGTACAATGGTGTGAAACTACTAGTAAACAATTATCTGCCACAGACTGGGACAAACTTTCAAAGCACTGTCCAGGACTGTCCAGAGCTAGCCAGTGTTGGAGTTAAGATAGGGCTCACACAGTTTCATCCAATGTCACATGATAAAGCATGACAATGTAGAGTTTATTCAAAATCAATCTAACTACAATATTTTTTGCAATTCTATGACCTACAGTTGACGGAAAACAGGTCTACGGGAATTCTCTAGGTTCCAGATTTGTGATGTTGAACAAGTTTTGAATTGATTTTGAAAAAATCATAGTTATCTGGGGGGAACAAACACAAGAAAAAACATTTAGATTATTACTAACATTGCCAGTGAGTTGGGTGACTCTCTGAGATGTGTCCGGGTCAGTGTCAATGCAGTGAAGATGGGATGATGCAGGCGGTCAACTGAAATCAAGATTGAGAATCTGCGAGAGCACACACAGAAGCGAGCTCGTGTTGAACCAAGTGCGGAAGATGTGAGTTGTCGTGTCTCGGCTGTGCAACAAGCCAGTAAACTGGTGGGGATTTTCAAAGCGACTGTACCGTCAATATCTCCCAACATCAAAAATTGCAGGGATGGAGCAGAATGTTCTTAAGGCATTGGACTCTGTCCCTCTTGAAAGTATTCAACGGTGAGCGTTCTTGTTGAGGTGCTTGTAATCAACTTCTGATCAGTGGATCATCAGGATTTGCTAATCGATCATCTCATTTTATTGCACATTATGCAGTGGTCTTGTCCCATGGTACATGGGGAGCTGTCGGTGACAATCGGCCGTAGGTCACAGGCTGCCTAACTGTGGGCCGAGGAGGTGGTGGCACCGTGGCTAAGGGGTGGGCCGAGGGAAAGTGTTACCCATGGCCTATGGGTTAGCCCAGGGATTGAGTTGGCCGTAGTGTATGGGGTGGCCAAGGGTGCAGTAACTGAGGATGTAAGAATATGTAATATGCAACACTGAAATGTAATGGTATGCAATGG
>KN825211.1:0-26114 GCA_000827395.1 Paxillus rubicundulus Ve08.2h10 | reverse complement strand
GCCTTCGTGTTCCATTGTCGTCCCTTCTTGTTCACCGTTCTCCACATCCCATATTCTGACCGTCTTGTCGTGCGAGCAGGTAACGATTCGTTCTCCTCCAGGGAGGTACGCTATCTTCATGATCAACGCTTCGTGCCCTGACATCGTCATGACAGGCTTTGCTGTGAGGTCCACTGACTTTTCCGACGTCTTCGACATAGTTGCGAGAGAAAATAGCCACAGATGGACCCGGCTGAGAAGGGAACAGAGTGGACGGCAACAGACGTGGCGAAGACTGGACGAAAGATGCGGTCACGAAGCACGACAAATTGATTCCCACCTTTTTAGAGCCAGCGTCTGCAGCCTGGTGTTCACGTGTGGTACACGAGGCCAGCGCTTGTCTGATATGCACATCTCCCATCTAGCCCCGCTCGAAAGCGAACAAGGTCCATGTGAGCGGTAGGTCGATTCATACACGCCATCGTCACCGCTTACCCTTGTTCACGGTTGATGTAACGGATCAACATCGTTAACTGGAGAGCAACGCGAGCTTCCGCGTCCCAGATGCCATCGGATCACCGCCCGAAGGAATCTTCTTCTACGCTTTCCCATCGTCATCGCAGATTTCCAACATGATCGTCAAACGGTGGTCGCTGCATGCATCGAGGGAGTCGACTAGGAGGTGTAGGATATCGTACTGTCTCTCTACATTCGACTCACTGGCCTATATATCTACCAGAGCCATCCCCACATCAACTCGACGCTCTGACAATGGCCCGTCATACCGTGCATGAGGAGAGGCTACATGTAGGGAGCGGCAGAAAGTAGACACATGTCATGGGAAAGGAAGGCTTCCTCGCCCAAACTCGAAAGAGTCACAGAACGCGACCATCTTCACCTCGGTACGGACGTCGAATTAACGGGCAATCAGATCTGTATCAATTAGACGCTGCTGCGCTTCGTTCCCATCGGCAGCCTCTCCCTTCTTATCACCCTCTCCCCCTTTTCCCGGATACCAGGATACATTTCGAAGATATCTCGACGTCGCGTATGAGGAACGCAAATATGCAGGACGACGATGGTGCGCTTAACCTGCACCTACCGGGTCTGACAGTCGTGAGATGCGGTTAACGTACCGTGGACCCACATAATATGCCACTCGCGGTTAGTGCTTTTTTCCCCTTTTGCTTGCTTGCGTTCATGTAGATAACGAAACCACCCTGTGTTTCCTCGTCCGCTGGCGGCTCTGCCCTCGGTTTTGCATTTCCTGCCTGGGTTCTGAATACAACACAACTTGTGTATCGTGGAGACAGTTGTACTATACATTGGCTTTCCCTCCCCATGTTCAGCTCAAGATGCAAAGTACCAGGTGATGTATACTGCTTTCAGGGACCAACGTAGGAAAAACCGAACACAAACTGATTGCACCCAGGAAACGCAGGTACACACCGAACAAGTCTAGGACATGAGACTTACCAAGTTAGATCAGATACAGTGACATGTGGTGGTTCTCAGACTCGATTCACATGCCGCTGCCAGCAGGCTTCTTTTCTCTGCATTGCTCGTTCGTCGTTTCTCCACCCCCGACTTCTGCATCGCAGCAACCACTTCATTTTTCTCTTGCAACTGTAAATCGACACATTGAACATTTGCCCCATCAGCCACAGGGTATGCATTAGGACCCGCTTTCATATCGTCCCTTTTGGGGTCATGGCGATCCTTTGGACGTACAGGGTCCAGTGAGTCAGTGACATTACTTGTTGGATCGCTCAGCATTACAAGGATGACTTGTGGGAGGAAGGTTGCAGGGGTGGTGGGATTACCTGATGGAGCCATGCACTGGCATTGGACCAAAATAAAGCGCCTTTGCTGAGGGTGGTTTCCCTCATCTGTTCATTCGCTCGTCCTCAACCCGGAGTGAGCCCAAGTTAAATTGCGAGGATCTGAAAGGAGGGACATCAGAGGAACCAGGTGGGATAGCCTGCAGGAGCCATGGAATGCCATCTGACTGAGAGGAAGGACTGGCCTCTGCAACTGGAGCACCCGATTCCAATGTGGCTGCTGAGATCGTTTTCGAGTGCCAGAGCCAGGTTCAAAGATGGGGAAGAAGGCTGCAGACATGTGGGCCTCCACTACCTCAAGCGACTTCTTTTTCCACGGACGGAATCTTGCAGTTCTCTCGTGGTCCGAAACAGATATAATCCACGCACGAGAGCTTGGGTAGATGGACTAGCAGAGTGGACGGGGTGTACCTGCATTCGTCTCAGGAGTCTGTGCGTCGCGAGAGTTTTCTGTTGCTTCCTTGTTATACTTTTCGCAACTACAACTTCTTTCAAAAATAATTTGAATCTCATACAATGATCCCATGAGCTGAATGGACTATATTGTCTCTTTTCCGTGACAAGCTGCTATCTCAGTGACCGCGATGCGAATGCGGAGTTTTCCGGAGTGTAGCGTTTGGATAAGTTGGGGTTCAGACGAGGAACGGTGGGCTACCAGATCGCGCCAAAATGTTGAACATGAGCGCCTCTATACACTGTGGCAGAACCGGCGGGGGGATGTAAAACGACGACTAGTCGTAGGTATCTAACTTGGGCACCCGTTAGAGAGAGAAGACGATAGGACATATATCCAGTGCTGGCATCCAAGAAGTCCAATTTACCTTGGTTCATCATGTGACACCGAGAGGAGTTGGATCCCATCGACAGGACACAGATGACAGGTTCTGTGTGACCTTGGATCGGACCGAGGACGAGTCTGCCACTCTCAACGTCATACACATGGATGGAGCTGGCCACGGATGAGATCATGATTGTCGACTATCGAATATACCGTATCGAGTCATATGTACTTCTCCATGGGAACAAATCTGAGATGGAACGAAACGCGAACAGAGGGTACAGTCCTGGCAGGAGCAGACACGAACAAGGTGCGGAAGGCCATGGAAGAAACGAATGATTTGTGGGACGGTTGGGCGATGTGGTTGACGTGGCAGGTAATTGTTTTGGTGTTTCATCATTCACAGTCAACCCCCCGCTTGCTTGCGTTCGTTGGCATGTATGTTGACATCGTGATCACTTTGTGTTTTGTCCACTGCCCTAGTTTCATGTTCCCCGCCTGTGTCAAATACAACACGACTCTTGTATCGTGAACATGGCAGGAGGGTGCGTCGGCTTGTTCAACTCCAAATAGTGAAGGCAAATGAAACATGTGTCTGATCAGACGAAAACATTAAGATAGAATCAAATCAATGACAAGTACCAGTGTGCATTGTTCTTGGGGACTGCCATACGAAAAACCAAACGCGGATTAATTGCACGCAGAGAAACCAGGAAACGAACCTCTGCTTGTGATGAAGAATGAATGACCTGCCTCCGCATCTGGCGAGGTCCTCTCTTCTTTCGCCCGCTCCTCAGCCTGGGCCAAGTTCAAATTAAATTGTATGGACCTGGAAGGATGTCCTTCGGGAGGGACGTTAGAAGAAGTGGAGGGGCTAGCCCGGGGAGACATGGACCCGGACCAGACTGAGAGGACACTTGCCTCTGTAGCTAGCGAACCTAATTTCGAATATAGCTGCTGAGATGGTTTTCGGGCGCCAGGGCTAAGTGAATGCGGATAATTGCAATGGGCAGCTTGTTGGAGCTCTGGTGAGTTAGTCCAGATCAGGAGTCTCCCTACCCGGACAATACGGCCGAGAATCGATGGGAGATGATAAGGAGTGTACAGTTTTGCGTAGAAAGGTTATAAAATTAGTATATGCGTGTGCTAACAGTCACCAGCCGTAAATGTTGGTTATGATCCAACACTCGAAAATAATAAATGCCACGGGGAAGACGAACCCAAGATACGTATGAACGAGTAAAAGGAGTGATAGATTAGGGGCGCTTTAAGCCTTGCAGACCTCGCTGTCAGCAGTAAAGGAACCTGGACCCTTTTCCAAGAAAGCGTCCTTGTGGGTCTTCTCTGCTTGGTGGGCGATGTGCTGGATGGCTTCCTCTCCATCAAACAGAGCGGCGGTCTCTTCCAGAGTTCGGTTCTTGGTTTCGACGAGGAAGGCCCACAGAAAAAGGAACTCAAAAGCGAGCCAGCAGACGTACACGAGCTATGTGAGAATTGGATGAGACAATTCTCCACGAAGAGGGTTATAGACTTACGTAGTATTTCCATCCAAGGGCATCCAAGGCGATGGGGTTGACGTACTGATTGAAAATGAGGGCCAGCGAAATAACAAAGTGAAAGATACCGAAACCCTTTGCACGGATGTTGTAAGGAAGGATCTCGATAGTGTATGAGACCATGAGGGGGGTGAACGCCAGATCCCAGGCAGCACAGAAAAGGAAAATGAACCCGATGACAGCGTGACCAGCAGCAGGTGTCTGGTGTTGTGCATACTGAGAGAAGCAGATAGCTTGCGCCATATAAAACAATGTCATCAATGCAGCGGAGGTTAGGGCGAGGAAGCGTCGACTGAGGCGGTTGACCATTAGAGCAGCGAAAACAGCCCACCCCAGGTTCCAGATTTGCAAGATACCATTGATGAGCAACTGGGTGCCGGTACCAGTGACACCAATCTGAGAAAAGACCTCTGCAAGGTAGTATGAGATGAGGCCATTGCCAGACCATTGAGAGAAGAAGGCAAGGGCAATGATGATGCAGATGCGCTTGCGGTTTCCAGGAGTGGCGATAAGGGACTTCCATCCAACATTTGAGGCGACCATACGGTCCAAGTGAATGGCAGCTTTAATTTCCTCGAATTCATACTGCACGAGAGGATCTTGCCTGGAAGTATATCATTTTATGATAACCAAAAATCAATTTTAATAGAACAAACACGTACTCGTTGCCATTGGCGTGGTAGTATGCAAGAGTTTGAAGTGCCTCGCCTTCTCGACCTTTGCTGATCAACCAACGAGGGGACTCAGGTGCAAACAGAACGAGGACAAACTGCAGAACAGCGGGAACAGCCTGCAGCAACGAAGGAAGACGCCATGCCCATGTACTGTTGATTTTGAATGTACCATAAGTAGTCCATGCAGCACTAATAGATTGCTGATGAGAAAGAATCGTGTGGGAAAGGGGAATAAACTTACACGATAGCTCCGGAGTACCAAAGGGAATTATACAGCGATGTTAGAGGGGCACGATATGTAGGATATGAAATCTCGGCGACCAAGATTGGAGCGGCACTAGCTGAAAATGCAGTTCACCACATGTATTAATGATGGATATGACGGGGATCTTACCAGCGAAGGTGAGACCAAAGCCGATCAAGAAGCGGGCACCAATGAACATTCCAACAGATTGAGAAGCAGTCTGAACAGCAGTAGCAATGCACATAATAGTTGCACCAACCCAGATGGACTTCCGACGCCCAATACCATCAGAGAGGTAAGGGGTCAAGGGGTAGCCTGCTAGTGCACCAATGCTCTACAATTATGTGTCAGTACTGAGAGTTGCAAGTTCGTCACGAATTTAATCCTTTACCTGGATAGCATTGAGCAGACCTAGTTTACCTCCCGATGGGTAGCCAAAAGCAGATTCCCACTGAGGAAGGGACTGGAGACCGTTCATCATGCTACCATCATAGCCATCGGTTGAGGAAGTGATTAAACTGTATGTGATATCACAGCATTGAGGAATAAAACCTGTGACAGAAAAGAAGTGCAAATTCACAGCAGTACGATCCAGGCATTGAGAATGATGATCCTGTGATAGCCCCAGTGAGCAAAATAAAGAACAGCGGCTGGATAAATCACTCACCGCCGGTTATTGTACCACGTCCTTCTGGGGTCAACGAGACGAGCGAATGAGGCACCCTGAGCGCCGACAGCAGTCCCAGCAACCATGTCAATTTCCTCCTGAGATGCTTGACGGTCAGAAAATGAGGACGTACGAATGGGAATAATGCTCTGAAGTCAACCGGCGTTTTATAGTTGCGGATGCCGTCCAGCACCAACGACGGCCGGGTGACCGGCCGCAGCGAAGGTTTCCCTAACCGTTTGTGCCCAAGACCACCCTTCGATGTATGTAATGCAGTTTGTACATAGGATCGTACAAAGAGAAGTACTTATGGAAATGTAGAAGAAACCCTGGTCAAGTGCTGCCTGGCACGTCCGCGGCACATCGCTTGTTTCCATTGTGGTAACATGAAGTCTCAAAGATGCAGAGGGACGAGAATATGGTGCCTCCTCACTGAGCGAAGTAAGTTGCTCAGGTTGCACACACGCTTACCCTTGTGGAATTGATATTTTTCTCCCCTTCCTCACATCATTTGTTCGCATGTACTTGTGCAGTTGTCGTGCTGTGTTTTGTCCATTGTCTGCTCTGTCCTTGGTCCTGCGTTCCTCGAGATGTACGTCAACTACCCTGGCGGTGTTTGACTCCAAATAGTGAGGCGAGAACATGTATCGCATCAACGAACAAGTTAAGATGGTGTCGGATAGATACCAAGTACCAGGTTGTCACGTATCGATGCAATGAATTGGTGGCCTGTGCTTTTCTCGCAAGCTGGGATAAGAAAAAGGAACAGCTCTGGTACATGACCAGAAGGAAAAAACAACCCAGCATTACATAATATTGTGATGCGCGTTTCTTCGTATCAATTCATCCGTGACGCGTGACGTATGACGTGCGTTCCTCGATCAAGTCCGCATTAGATGACACACCAGGGATTTCGACATTTCAAGGACATCTTCAAGCAATTACCCATCTCAAATGCTGTTTTCACATTTTCATGGCCATAAAATGCCAAAAAGGTAATGAAAATTTGAAATTTATACCTGACATTTCAAAAATTCTCATCCTGAAAATGCGAAACAATAAGATTTGATATTTTGTATAATCTGTAAATGTCCTCGAAATGTTGAAATCCTGAGTGTGTGGTGCGGAGCTGGAACGATGTCCTTCGGGATGGAGTTTAGAGATCGTGGAGGGCCCTGGAAGGTGGGTGAATGCGCCAGCAATCGAGTTACAACACGAAGGCTCTGTTTACGATGAAGGGGCACCTAGCGAATCTAATCTGTGTGAAGACAAGCCTCGGCCATTAGTCACGACTTGGGTGCAATAAATTGTGAGAGGATGGTCCGTACCTGTGGACAGATGATGTTCCTGTGGTGTATGAGACACGTGACTGAAAGACCGTAACTCCGCAACCTCCTTCTCCAGTATATACCTCTCCGCCTCCGCCTTCTGCTTTGAATCATCAAGTTGTTGGCGAAACTGCTCGTTTTGTTCTTGCAGCTGCAAGATAAGACGTTGGAGATCTACCACGTCGGCAGCAGTGGGCGCGGGGGAGGGGCCCGCTTTGATGTCGCCGTTGTGGGGGTCGATCTGTGGGTGGGCGGCATAACTCGTAGGATCATTCAGGGTGGTGTTCGTCCTGTTTTCATTCGCTTGCTCCTCTTCCTGGACTAAGTCCGAGTTATATTGCATAGAGCTGGAAGGACGACCGTCAGGAGGATCGTTAAAGGACGTCGAGGGGGCAGTTTGAAGGGTGAATGGACCGGTATAGGATCGCGAAGAGGGACCTGCCCCAACAGATGAGGAACCTGACTGGAATGGAAAGTCGGCGTCATTGGTGATAGCTGGGGTGCAGTGGGCGGTGATAGGATATTCTGTGCTTGCGTGCGCCTGAGGACGAGACTTATAAGGCTCCTGCACCCCAGTATGCACGTTCTTATTCGGTCCTTCCCTTTCCTCCCCCTTCTGCTTGAGATCATCAAGGCATCGGCGAAGCTCCTCAAACTGCTCTCGTAACTCCAACATAGCACGGTGAAAATTCGGTTCGCCAAGAGCAGGGGACACTGCGGAGGCCGTGGCGACGTCACTCCTTTGGGAGCTGTGGTGATGCGGTTCGTGTGGAGTGTTCTGAGACTGAGCGGCGTCACTTGTTATATGACTCGAGGCACTTTCCCTGTCTCTGTCGTTCTTCGCTCGCTCCTCAACACGGAGCGGGCCCGAGTTCAATTGCGTGGAGCTGGACGAACATCCTTCGGTAGGGATATGGAAGGAAGTGGAGGCGACTTTGGGGGCGGGGTCCGCATTTAAGTTAGAGACTGGGGGCTCTGTTTGCGATGAGGAAGCGCATCATTAGTCACGGCTGGAGTGTAGTTGATAGCGAGAGGATGTCCGTACCTATGGGCACATGGAGCCCATGTGGTTTATAAGACGCGTGACCACCATACTGCAACTGCTTGATTTTCTCTTCCAGCCCATTGCTATGCGAGCCCACATCCCGGATCGTACCAGCCGTACCGTCAAGTTGTCGGCGGAGTTGCTTGTTCTGTTCCTGCAACTGCAAGATAAGACATTGATGATCTGTTTCATTGGTGGAAGGGGACGTGAGGGAGAGTGTTTTGATACAGTCGCATTGGGGGTCGATGTGATGTGGTGGACGTACGGCGTTCTGCACGCCAGCGACCTTGGGAGTTCGATGCCTCCGGGCCTTTCTTTTTTCGTTCCTCCTTCCCTTCTTTGCCTGCTCCTCAGCCTCCATTACCTCACGCGACTTCTTCTTCCACGGACGTAACCTTTCGCGGTTCTCTCGTGGTCCGAAACAGAAATAATCTACGCACTTCTCGCCGTAATCCATCTCGTCCCAGCCATCGTCTGAGCCCGTGGTAGATTTCACGAAGCTCGAAGCACGCCCTGCGGGGGCAGCATTGGAGGGGGTAGATAAACCAGCTTGGAAATTGGATGCAACAGCGTTGGATGTAGAGGCTTCGGCATGCGATGACGGACCTGCCTCCGCAGCTGAAGAACCTAATTGGGCGAGGAGGCCCAGCATCCGAATCATCAGTAAGATTTTGGGTACAAGAGATAGAAGAGAGGTGTGGGTCGTACCAGTGCTTTTCTGCGATTTCCGTGGTTTATGAGACTTGTCAATTTTGTCCTTCTTCTTCTTCCTCCTTGGTACACTCCTTCCAACCGCAACCCCCTAAGTGAAACATTTAAGGTCAGACGATCCTTCGGTGAACTGAACGAACCATGTTACGTTTTTGGCGTGACCAGCCGCTACCTCAGTTAATGGGATGCGAGAGGGGAATTTCCAGAAATGGTGTTCTCGGGTAGGCTGGAGTTCGATGGCTTGGGCGGGGGAAGAAGAACGGCGTGCGAAAAACCCACGCATGAAACGCTGAACACGGATAGTGATAGGTACCGTGGTGGAATCAGTAGGGTGGCGACGCAGACGAGAGGATGGTATAATCGGACGACGGCCTAGGGGTAGCTACGCGTGGGCGTTAGAGCACAAAGACCGTCGGCCATACGTGCACTACTCACATCAAAGAAGTCGAGTTCACCTTGTGGCTTGTTGTTCGATAGATCGTTGGGAACGAGAACGGCTGGGCGCTAAAGTGGACGACTGTTAAAACAGCTGCGTGAATTGTCCGGGGATAACGCACATCTAGGAAGGATTTATGTGTCTGAAGCAATGAACCACAGTCAGGAATGGCGTTGAAAGACATGCGAATGCAGTAATCACCTGTTTCTGAATGTCGTCCCACCACGGGACACGCCATATTGATACTTTGTTGTCCCATCCTCCGGACGCCACGAATTCACCAGACGGGGAGAAAGTGACTGCATTTACCACATCGTCATGCCGGAACAGTTGTTCAATGGGGTCACCAGAGCGTGCATCCCAGAATCGAACAGTTTTATCCCTTGATGAGCTCGCGAGTTTGGTACCATCGGGAGACAGCGAAAGGGACTCCACACAATGAGTGTGACTCTTCCATGGTTCTCCGATTGATTCTCCTGTGTCGGAATCCCAGTGTCGGATGGTATGGTCGTCGGACGCCGAGAAGAGCTGGAACCCGTCAAGTGACCAGAGAAGACAAACGATAGGTTCTGTATGACCTTTGATTGGACCAAGGACAAGTTCGCCGCTCTGGACGTCATACACGTGAATGACGCCAGGTTTGCCAAGGAGACTGTCAATGCCTACGATGCAAGCGAGCTTCTCCCCGTTTGGAGAGAAGCAGAGCGAGTGCACCACATCGTCAGCGTTAATCGAGTGCTTGATCTCTCCATCGTCCCTCATCTCCCTTATGACGATCATGCCACTCCTACCACTGCTCGCTGCCAATCGATCATCCGGTGAAATGGCAATGCAAAGGATATTATCCGTGTGAATTCCCCATTCCTCAACAAGCTCTTGCGTTTCCACGTCCCACACTCTGATTCCGTTATCCTCGCTACCGCTCAGTATCCTCGTCCCGGCTCTCGTGACAGCGAGACTGGAGATCTGGTCTTCGTGTTGCATCGAGATCCCTTCTTGCTCGCTGGTCTCCACATCCCATATTCTGACCGTCTTGTCGAGCGAGCAGGTAACGATTCGTGTTCCCCCGGGGAGGTATTCTATGCTCCTGATACGGTCTTCGTGCCCTGATATCGTCGTTAGAGGCTTTGCCGTGAGGTCAATAGACTTTTCCGACGTCTTCGACATGTCAGTTGCGAGAGGCACAGATGCCAGTCGAGAAGGGAACAGAGCGTAGCAAACAGACTTGGTGAAGACTTAACTGAGAAGGTCCGTGCGGGCAGTACAAAGCTGCCTCATCCACGCCACTGTCTTATTAGCCCTGTGTAGTAGAACTTCGGAAATTAGTTCCACGTGACTTCCGACTCTGAAGGCAACCGCAAGTCCAAGGTGCTAATTAAGTTTCTGGGATCCTTCAACTGTTGTGAAAGGTGGTATGATGAATACAACACCGATAATTCCACACAGGCAACGCCATCCGAAGCGCGGACAGCAGTGTCAGCGGCCGAGATTACACAGTACTCATTGTCAGGTCTGGTGGTGTATGACAAGACTGCGACGTTCCTGATCTCGAGGATAAAGGCTCTCGCGATGGTGTGTCTGGTTTTTTGTGTCGAACTGCATGCTATATCTATACAGCCGGATGTGCACTCTAGTTGCTCCGTTAATGTCTCGCCTGTCGACATTCATTGTGCAGTTACACTGGCCAGGCAAGCGGCATCACAGCCTGAGTCGTTTCGAGCTATCTTCTCGAACTGATGGCTAGTTGTTCCTACTCTCCGACAGTGTGTTCTCCTGTTCATCTTAGCACACCTGATCGGAGTATCCGAATCGCAGAGAGACCATGAATATCGCCACTCGAGACCTGGTAAATCCAAGCCCCCAGTGTCAAGGGTGGAAACTAGTTATATGTCTCAAAGACTTGATGTCCCTTGCTCGATTATCTTACTCTCGGGGACGTTGGGCGACGTATAAGCATGGGGCATCACTATTTCCGTTCGACACCCTCCCCCCCCTTGAGTCTGAATATCCTTGCACTATTGGTAAGTACCCGTGGTTGACTCTTTATCGATCGCTGACGTGTTGCTTTGTCACAAATTGTGTGGAGGCAGAGGACGAGTTATCGGGCATGCCTCTATTAGCTTTCCTACCTGCGAGGGCACCAGCCAGCAGTCGTCGTGGAATTGACTCTTCGAAGTGCAAGCACGATTATCTCGCCGAGAAAGTGAGCTTCACCGGAGTCACTTTTTAATTTTAATTTAACATTTGACCATGTACCCTCGTTGTCAGTGTATGCATTCCGTTCAGGTTGTGTCACAGCGGGTCCTTCGTTCTATCGGTATAGTTGGGCGCCGAGGTGCACGGACTGTAGCTGGCTGGATGACGGAGTATTCTCAGTACATGAATAGTAAAACAATGGTCATTTTCAATAGCGTACACGAGAACCAGATAGGTGCGAAAGGAACGATTGAACTGCTAAACAAATGGCAAGGGCGCCTAGCTAGTCGAAGAACCTAGGAAGGAGGGATACCAAAGTCTACATCGACTTCGTCGGCAACAAGCACCCGCAAGATACATCTTCCATTCCTCATAGCGACATCTTCCTTCACAGCGTAACGTTCTCGAGTGCGACCAGCTCTTGTCTAACAAACTCGACGATCTCGTCGTCACGCGGTCGCGGTTCACCCATACCAATGAACATCCAGCATTGTTGCATGAATGTCCATTGACGATCGGTGACCAGTGCTCGACCGGGGCGTTGCGGAATATTGCCCTTTGAAATCGCAGACAGCACTTGCGAGTCACGGACGTAGTAATGGTAGGGCACTCTCCCTGTCAGAACCTGATGATCATTCAGATCCATCAATGCACGAGAACAAAACGGTGGTGGAACATACCTGCAACATGATCCTCCCGAACGAGTACACGTCGCTCTGTGGTGTCGGAATTACGTAGATTAGATTCTCTTCGTCTTCAGGCACTTCAAGGTCAAGCAGTTCAGGAGCTGTCCAACGTAACGTCCCTTCTGCGCAACGGGATGTTGCATAGGTCGATCCTCCGAGTTTTGTCAACAACATCGACAAACCGAAATCAGAGATACACGCTCTCCCGTTACCATCGATGAGCACGTTCGACTGTATGTGGCGTGTAAGAATAAGTGCGACACCAAAGCAAATTGGGACGTACGCCCGAGAGGTCGCCATGTACAATGGACCGGGAGTGCACTATTAATCATGGCATATGAGCCACCTAACAGCTGTGATTGAAGCATCGACACTTACAATAATGCAAACCCGCAGCAGTATCACTGAGCTATAATCTCCATATTAGATTTGGACCCAATAGAAAGAAATGCTTACCAGAGAAAATCTTTCTATGGATGTTAGGGTATCGTTTCGACGTCCCAGATAAGACGTCAACGAGCCATTTCCAAGCCATGGACAAACCATGGCAGGCAATCGCCCGAAATTCATGGTGATCCCAAGGAGCGGTAGGACGTTGATATGTTCGAGGCTCATCCACGTTTGGAGTTCCCGGCGTAATCTCTAAATAATGTGTTGGATTAGCATAAATGGTGGAGCAATTACACGATGGTGACCTTATTTCTCTGGGCATGGTCATCGTCGACATCGCTAGAGTATGTTCTGATCGCTTTCACGGCAACCTAGACGAACTGTCAATTCAGATGACTTCAGAGTAATAAAAGAATACACATCAATGGACCTCCCACTCAGGCGGAACTTGCCTCTATAAATATCCCCAAAGCTCCCGGATGCGAATGGCTCTTCACCCTCGCGCACGACATAACTGGTGATGTCATGGGCGAAGTTGGGACGACTACTATATGAATGAGTTCAAGAGCTATTAAACTTTGTAATAATGGCTCACATATCATTGAGATTCCATGCAGTGTCTACTATCGGTTGTTCGAAAGTGGCGGTGGTCTCGGCTCTACTCCCGTCATTTGTGCTCACATCGATGTCTCCCGCAACAAGGGCCTGAAGCTCCAAAGAGTTCAGAAGGACATTCTGAACGAGGGAATCAAGGAGGTACTAACCGAAGGACGGGAACCCTCTCCTTCGTTCCTTTGGGGGTCGTGGCGATGTAATGGATGCGAAGCGTCCTGCGATTCAGCGGCATTGTTCATCGACCCACCCAGGACGTCTTCTCTCCTCTTTCCCTTGTTTGCGCGCTCCACAGCCTCGAGCGAATGCGAGTGAAAATGCGTGGAACCGGGAGGATATCCTTCAGAAGGGGCAGTAGAGGAAGTAGGTGGGTCGGCCCGGTGGGTGGGCTCTGCGTGACTTGCCTCCGCAATTGACGACATGCGCTGGTGGTCGATAGCTTCCGGAGCAAGGGACCGAGAGGAGCGGCGTACGAATATCCCATTCCAGATGCGTTGGATGCGTGTCACGATAGGTGTCGCGGTGAAACCGACGGGGCGGCCAGGCGGTCGAGATGCCGATGGGATCGGACGGCGGCTCACAGGTAGCTGTGGGCGTGCGTCAGAGCGCAAAGGCGATTGAATATATGTGCGCCGCTCACATCAAGGTCGGGTTCACCTTGGTGCCGGTCATCTGCTGGTAGACCCTTTGGAACTTGCAGCTGAAGTAAGTGACTGTCAGGAAGGCTGTGCCAAGCATACGAGGATAACGCACGTTTAGAAAGGAATGGTGTGCCTGTGGCTACGGCGAAGATGGTGAGGAATGGTGTGCGAAGATCGGTGAACGTAGTGGTCACCTCGTTCCACCAGGGGACACACCATATTGTGACCTTTTTGTCGGACCCTCCACATGCCACGAATTCACCAGATCTACTAGCTGGGGAGAAAGTGACTGCCCACAAGCGTGATTTATGCTGTAGTGGGCGTTCGATTGGATCACCTGAGTGCGCATTCCAAAAACGAATGGTTTTATCCGCTGATGCGCTAGCAAGCTTGGTACCATCAAGGGAAAGCGAAAGAGAGGTCACGTAGTTATCGTGACCCCTCCACGGTTGTCCGATCGATTCTCCAGTTTCGGAGTGCCAACATTGGATCGTACGGTCGTCGGAAGCCGAGAAGAGCCTGCTCCCGTCGAGTGACCAGAGAACACAACGAACCACCTTTCCATGATTGATCGGGCCCAGGACGAGTTCCCCACTCTCGACATCGTACACATGGACGACGTGGACGACGTGGACTCCGTCGTCTAGTTCGTTCGCGGCGCAAGCAATCCTTTCTCCGTTTGGAGAGAAGCAGAGTGAGCGCACCGAGTTGTCAGCGTCGATCGATTGTTTGATCTGACCGCCCTCCTTCATCTCCTTGATTACGATCTTGCCGTGCGCATCGCCACTCGCTGCCAGTTGGTCCACCGAGTCTGACATGGCAATGCACCAGATACTGCTTGTGTGAGTTCCCCATTCTTCAATGGCCTCTTGCGTCTCCACGTCCCACACCGTGATGTTTTTATCATCACCACCACTTAGAATCCTTTTCCCGTCTCTCGTGACAGCAAGACCGTAGACTCCGCCTTCGTGCTCCATCGACGTCCCTTGTTGCTCGCCAGTCTCCACATCCCATATCCTGACCGTGCAATCATCTGAGCAGGTAACAACTCGGTTTCCTCCAGGGAGGTATGCTAACCCCCAGATGGTGTCCTCGTGCCCCGATAACGTTGTTAGAGGCTTCGCAGTGAGGTCAGCAGACTTTTGTGGCGTGTTCGACATATGATGGTTGCGAGGAAAAAGAAAGTGAAAGAGCGAGTCAGAACTGGGAGAGTACGTGCAGCAACAGACGTCACGTCGGAAGATTCGATTCGGACTAAACTTAAGAGGTTGCCAACCAAGCACGGTAGCTAGCTGGCTTCCGTTTCTTGGAAGTCTGGGTCAACGTCTGCAAACTGATGTTCACGTGGCCGTATCCTGCACGAGATCAATGGCTAGGTGATATCCGCATGTCCCAACAAGCACCGCTCCAATCCGAACAAGGGCAGGGCTCATCCGGACAGCGTGCGTCGCCCTCCACGCAAACGGCATGGAACATCACCGTATGAGATAACACTGGACCAACAAGCCTGCTAGCACGATGACCTGTTTGCGTGCGTGGAACAATTTATAATTGCGAGACAATTCTACATGGGACTGATGTATGGCGAAAACAAAACACGAACAGAGCGAGTTGATCCTCCGAAACAGCGAAAGTCAAGGGACATGGCAACAAGAAAGGAGTAACGCAAAGAGATGAATCTAACATCGCAAAGCGCATTCCTTACACTCAATGCGCCGCTGTGTTCAGGCTCTCTTTTTCTCCTCATCGCAACTGCAAGGCAAATTGAGGAACAGTCGCGTTCAAGTGGTTATTTCCCTCGGGGGGCTCGCGTATCGCATCGTTAACGTCAGGGGGTGTGAGGGAGACGGCATTAATGTGGTCTTGGGAAGTAGATGGCCCCCGGGGAGATGTCGGTTCTGCGATCGATGGAGAAGGACCTGCCGCTAAAAATGACGAGCCTAATTCAGTAAAGAAATGTCAGCGGCATGAGTATCGGCTGGACAGAGTAAATGGTTCATGCCTATGCGGTGCAATGATTTATGAGAGTGGTGACCACTAGACTGTAATTCCTTCACTTTCTTCTCCAGCAGATCCCTCTCCACTTCCGCCTTCAGTCTTGCGGTGACTGCATCGTCAAGTCGTCGACGTAGCCGCTCATTCTGTCCCTGCAAATGAAAGGATGACAACTCGTGGGTAGCTACGGGAGTGAGTTAGAGCACGCATGAATAACTGAACAGGTTTGCACTGCTCACATAAAGTGGAAGAATGTTATATTCTAGGGTCGTGAAACATTTTTATGTTGGGATAACGTACGTCTAGGAAAGACTGGTGTAACTGCGGTAACTGGTCCGGGTGGGTATGCCCGAAGAAAATGTCTACCATATCCATGTCAGGTTCTATATATTTTCGACCATGACCCATGTACTCACTTACGATGACATGAGGTGAGTAACGGTCCACGCATAAATACCAACACAACATGCGAGTCTCACTGTGGCACCGTGAAACGGAACGTACATCTAATAGCCTGGACATCAAGTTCAGATGAGTCTGCGGGGTCGGTAGAGCTACTTACAGAGATTCGTTGGGTTCCACTGAGCCGCTGTACCATCACCACTCCAGTGTGGATCATTGGTCACATTTGTAGTGGCTGGGTCATTCATGCGACATTCTGCGATAGCAACACATGGGAAATTCACTTCGGATCACCTGCATCCTCGGCATCCTGGAGTTCGTCAGTGAGGAAATGCAGTATACCGAATAGGTCCTGTTGAGTGGCTTTGATTTAGCTGAAGTAGTTCGATCTCTGGTTCGGACGGTCATTGACGGATTTTCAGGGAATGGTGCATCAGGACCTACGTGTACCCTGCATAAAAGTTGCCGGAGTTAGTGACTTACAAGCCGTATACCAGCGAATGAGGCCGCCGTACACATACATGTGTCGAGTGAAATGATACGCAGTCCATCGGGCGCTTGACGGTGTATTCAGCGTAGTGCATGCGCCCATAGTCGACGCAAGTTTCAGGAAACCAGCCAAGGTGGTGGAGTAACGTTACTGTTGCACTGCACTTTGCAAGTCTCCCATTGGCTGGACAAGCCTTTAGCGACTCCAAAGCGAGGCTTAGCGGGTCATGTACCTGTACCATACCTAAAGTGGGTCAATTTTCAAACATTTATGACCCTTTTTCGCATTTTTAGATTCCTGATGTTCGTAGTACCACATCGTGGACGCATGATCGTACAAAGCTGTGTGGCGTCTTGCATAAGTGGCGATATTCGTGAAGAAAACTGACCATGCACCAGTTAAATTGACTTCTGAGGGTGTAACCGCTGAGGGCATATGGGATTGATATTATTTGGAACCGCATCTGTGAGGCGTTCGGTTGGGCCAGGACGGTCAGATGACGGCAGTACTTACGTAGATATCGTGATTTCCAAGCGTTGCGTAGACAGGGACGGGCCCAAGGTATTCTTTCAGGAGCTTATAGACCATGATCTGAGTGTTCCATCAGCGATCATTCGAAGTCTTCGTTACTAAAGAGTTATGCCCCAGCATAGTCGGCGTATGCTCTGGTAGTTTGTGATCGATCGGGCCACCGACAGTCTATACAGAGTGTGAAGAAGACTCGCCCTGAGTACTGATTATCAGGGTCATGCGACGTCGAATCTCCGTTAAACAAGGAAAAGTTAAAACCTGTTTCCTCGGTCTCCGTTACTGCAAGGATGGCTTGCACCGCGGCGAGCATAAGCAGAATTGGAGTGACACTATTTCCAATGATGAGAGAGACAGCGCAACCTGTAAGTAAGAGACCAGGCGAAGGACTCGTATCGAGGGGAAGGAAGGACGACCTGGCCTGAGGTCGCAGCATTCCAAACATTCTCGCGACAACACATGGACGCAGAACAATTAGCCTCATATCCAGTCGCGTAGCCCGAAATACGACGTTTGAGCAACGACCCGAGAAAGTAGGACCGGGTGTGGCCACACACGGGGATCAATGTGAATGTCAGTACCGTGGAGAACCTTCAACCGCTCGCCACTCAGCTGTTTTGGAGGGGGCAAAGGGTTGGGTTTCGGTTTCACAAACCTTCCTGTTAGGTCGAGAGGCACCGTCGGTGGAACGGGACACAAACATATATCATTCGCACTTATGAGCCACAGAAGATCAAATAGCATTATTAACCGATCAAAGAGACACTAAACTTACCTGTCCGTCGTATCCGCCCATATCGCCAAGGGCGGCTACCTGCGTAAAGACAGAATCAAGAGAAAGCCTGGTGTATTCATCATAACATGTGGTCGAGTAGTTAAAGTACTCAAAAACAATCTGAGCGAGGAAGGACCACTGTTCTGGCGCAGCGGATACGAGCATCTTGGCGATAGAAAGGGGGGCTTGACATTGTTCACAAGTGTCGTTGGAGAGCGCGGGGTTGGTTGGGATTTGGGTGAATGCTTGCTGGAGGAGTTGGGATGGCTCCTGGGGCAACTGGGGTGGTTGAGGGTTGACAGTATCGTTCCGCGTTCCGAGTTCAGGCCACACACCATCGATCTCGGAAGATCTATGTACCTTAGGGAAGTTAGCTGGATCTGTGAGATTAGCTGGAAAGATCGAGCTCTGCGCAATAAGGGCACATCAAACGATGACGGAGATAACAGTTCATGAACACATACGGTGACGGGATCGGAGATTACAAGCTGTGGTTGTGCGGCAGTCGCCGTTGGATCGTTCCGATACGACTCGTATACCGAAGTTGGGAACTCGCCATATGCAGTGTATGACCCATCAGTGGCAGTCGCCCCTTTCAAGCTCGCCAAGATGAGAAGCACGAAGGATCTAGAAGGGGTTAGCATGGTTGCACCAATAACCATCCCCGGCGTGCAAGATGACGCGACCTTTCTATGCAGCTATGGGTATTGCAGAACTTGAAAGCGAGAAACCCATGGGCAAAGAAGACAACGAGCCATGTGAGTCATCGTGTTCATGCACGTTCACTGTGCCGCCTTGGTCCATTGATCAGATGGAGGACCGAGTAGTGACCCAACACTCAACATAGAGGCTTCGATCGTACAGGACGCGACGGGGATATACACTTTAACTTCGCAATGATGCATCAGAAGTGCGTAGTACCTTCGCAGTACAAAAGTGTGATCCCCGATGCTCCAATTGGCCCGAAGGGAGTGACGACTAGGTAAAGGACACACGTGTTTGTCGCAGATCTTCTGCATGATGTGATCCATTGATACACGAAACGGGGCCGCTTTATCTACATACATCCTCACACGAGGTGACCATGAGACCGTCTGCCGCTTTCCAGCATGAGTTGATATCATCTGGTACGATTCGAACGTAAGGCCATGGAATTCCATCGGAAATTGAGTGCCGTACCTTCTAAAAAGCTACTCCATGCCGGGAGATAACGGAGACAGAGGGATGGGGTCACAGGTTGCTCCGTTGCTGCTTTGCGTGCTTTGTGACTTGTTATGTGAGAACTTGATCAAATGGAGTGATATACGTTTGTACATAGGAGTGGGGTGAAACATCTGTGCGGCCCGCTGACTTGGATTCCACTGATCCATGGTGCCACCCAGCACCAACGACATCTAGGCGATCCGAAACTCGGTGTCCTATGCAAGTACCAGAATACGGCGCAGGCAGCGCATAGACCGTGAGACGCGAGTGGACTAAACAAAAGATGTTAAGGGATTGGGTGAAGACCGAAAGGACTTTTCGGTCCGAATGCGAGCATGAAACATGCATATGGGGCCGAGATGATCAAGCTGCGTGGAAGTCAGCTATGAACAGTCGGACCGATCGTCCGATGGCCTGACGATCGGACGATCGGTTTGGGGAAGCCAACGTTGGACAGATGGCAAAATTTCAGACTAGCAAGTATTCCAGGAAAGTTGGTCTTCTCCGCCATTGTCACGGAGACTTGCCGCGGGATGAATCGGAAAACCTGAAGGGTCAAGCACGCTTCGAATTCCCGATCAATCACCTCTTCGCAACAGATTGAACGACGTATGGCTTTGCCGTGGTTTTTGCCCTGTTGGTAGTCCATTGATCCCACCACCTTGCACAACATCATGCAAATTTGAAGGCCTGAACGTGCTGACTGTTTACAATTGGTGACGCATCGCTGGTGACGGCAAGCGTCCTCATGTTGTGCATGGCGTGCTCTAGGAGTGATTGTTAGTCAGAGACTCCAAGCACTTAGCTGCCGACCAGCAAGGTTGGTTCTCACTGTGTTGCTGACCCTGTCCAGGTTGCTTGCTGGCATGCGCCCTCAAGTCAGCCAAAGGAGAACTACGGCCCTGAGCGCTAAGCGACTGGCATTCAAGAGAGGAGGTCTCGTGAGCCATGGACGTTTAACGCCAAGCTGTAACAACGCACCTTTCCATATAATTTATCGACCAGTACACAGCCAAGGCAAGTTGCTAGTACTACCTCGCAACTACTAGCGTGCTAATGGGTGCGGTGACAGTAAGTGCTTGCCGATCTGAGTTGGATGATGGGCCTCAGGGCCTGCCAGCCAGATCTCCCTGACACAACGCGCCTTGACAAATTTTGGCTCCAGACGTCCTCCGAGGCTCCGAGCTGCCGCCAGTTCCTGAAGGTTTTTTTTTTGAAAGGGGTGACTGACAGGCTCTGGTCGCTTGTCCTTTGATAAGACGCGTGCTGGCACGTGCGTGATAAAATATTTTCCGTGATCATCGTTGTGACCGTCATGTACCCGGTGATAATCAGCTCGGACTTCAAATCATGCAATTCTTTAAATTTTGCCGTAAAACCCTCACCAACCCTTCTCCTTTAGCGTCCATTTCGTACTTACACGGTCGTGTTAGAGTCAACTTGAGACAATCATCGCCCCGTTTTTGCGTATAAAAGCCCAGCCAACTTTCCCGACTTCCTCAGTGCTTTCTTCCACAGTCCATTTCCCGCAGTTTCAACGGTGTCCAACACCTTCATCTTCTGGGAGTTTTTGTAACTCTTTGGATGTACTCGAACCAGCTCGGTAGTACCCACAATCCCCATAGAGGCTCTAAACACTCCGCCGCAGGATTCCTTGCAGCTCACTGAATTTCGTTCTTTGCTATAACCTTGTGTAACTTTCCAATGGCTTCCCGAACTCACACCGCAACCTCCTCGGGGTACAACACCCCAGAGTCAGAACTGGAGTCCATCGTTCCAGTTCATCCGACCGCTGTTCGTCGCCCGAATTACATCACCGTCCACTCGGAGAACACCGTTTACACCGATGAACACATCACTGCGAAGTACTTCTATCGCGGTTCTGATGTCGTTGTCTCTGACGGTCAGTTCACCGTTACTCCTACCGTGAAATCCTATGAGTTCCAGACCACTCGCAATGTCGGAAAGACTGGGCATGTACATTTCTGTTCTTCAGAGAATGCGTTTATTGACGAGCTCGCGCAGGCTCATGATGATCGGACTTGGTGGTAACAACGGCTCTACGCTCTGCGCGACCATCCTTGCGAACAAGCACCACATCTCTTGGCATACCAAAGAGGGCATCCAACAGCCGAATTACATTGGCTCCGTTCTACGCGCTTCCACCGTCCGTGTTGGCTCTGAGCCTGGCACCGGAAAGGAAGTACACGTCCCCTTCTGTGACGTGCTTCCCATGGTGCACCCCAACGACCTCGTCCTTGGTGGTTGGGACATCTCTGGCATGCCGCTGGACAAAGCCATGGAGCGTGCTCGCGTCCTTGATTATGATCTCCAGCGCCAAGTGAAACCTCACATGGCCCTCCTTGGTTCTCCTCTTCCATCGATCTACTACCCAGACTTCATCGCTGCCAACCAGGAGTCTCGTGCCGACAACGTCATCCCCGGCAAGGACAAGCAGGTTCACCTCGACCACATCCGGGCCGACATTCGCCGCTTCAAGGCTCAGAACGAGCTTGACCGCGTCATTGTATTCTGGACTGCGAACACCGAGCGTTACAGTGACATTATTCCTGGCGTGAACGACACAGCCGATAACCTCCTTGCTGCCATTAGCTCCTCCCATTCTGAAGTATCTCCATCGACGCTCTTCGCAGTCGCCGCCATCCTCGAGGGTGAACCTTTCGTAAACGGTGCCCCTCAGAATACATTCGTGCCTGGTGTCATCGAGCTGGCTGAGCGTGAGAAGTCCTTCATTGGTGGTGACGATCTCAAGTCTGGGCAAACCAAGCTCAAGTCCGTGCTTGCCGAGTTCCTCGTGAACGCAGGCATCAAGCCATTGTCTATTGCCTCGTACAACCACCTCGGTAATAACGACGGGCACAACTTGAGTGCGGAGCCTCAATTCAAGAGCAAGGAGATCAGCAAGAGCAGTGTTGTTGATGACATGGTTGACGCTAACCGCTTGCTGTACAAGCCCCCCGTCGCGGGCGCGAAGGGCAAGGCAGCCAAGGGTGAACACCCAGATCATGTTGTGGTGATCAAGTACGTCCCTGCGGTCGGGGACTCCAAGAGGGCAATCGACGAATACTACTCTGAGATTTTCTGCGGTGGGAAACAGACTATCAACATTTTCAATGAGTGTGAAGTGCGTACCTTGATCCTGTTGCTGTCTTCATGATTCTTACCGGTCCGAATAGGACTCCTTGTTGGCGACGCCTTTGATTCTCGATCTAGCCATCCTCACGGAGCTTCTTACGCGTGTCAAGTACCGTGACTTGTCTACTGGACAGGCTGAATACGCACCTCTCTACCCGGTGCTGTCGCTCTTGTCCTACATGTGCAAGGCTCCCTTGGTTAAGCCTGGCACCGATGTTGTCAACAGCCTCGGCAGGCAGCGCAACGCGCTCGAAGCTTTCCTCAAGGCCTGTGTCGGGCTCGAAGGCAACAGCGACCTGCTTCTGGAGACACGCATCTGGTAAACGGTAAATACTCGAGAATCGTTCCGATATTTAGACTCGTGTCCTTTTTTAGATAGTATCAAGGTTCTCAACAACCTTCTTAGTTTTCATCTCCGCGATTGAGCAATCGTACATTCAACTGGGTTTGCACTTTTTGACTTTGGTTCTTGGGCTTGGATGTTTTTTTGTGACTTTTACCATAGAGTGGTGGAGTAGATGTCTTTGGTATCTCATAGTCATACCCTCGTTGTATATCGATTAGCGATGAACGTTTGAACGATCTTGCCTTTTCAGTACTTGCTCATAGCGATGAGCGCCTATCGGGCCAACTTACCTAACTCGAGTAAAAATGGAGTGCAGTCAATCGCATTGTGGGAGACCCCAATATCTTTGACGATACAGATCTAGGCCTACCACCTTACATGCGCTGATTGGACAATCGTAAAAGAAGAAGAATTTTGGGTGCTTTATTGTAATTGGTGGTACACCTCGCCGGTGTTTCTCGGTATGTTGATCATGTCGAGGATGTGAAATGGGGGAAATGCTGGTGTTTGTATTTAGATTGTCATTCGAGATTGCTGTCAGCGTGCTTCTTACAACATCGTTACCTGAATGGCAATAAACAAGGCAAGTAATATAACTGGACTACAAGCTCAGATTGTGAGTGGTGACTTGTCTGTTGACCGGCCAGTGCCGTCGATGAAAATGATGTATTCAACGATTTCGCTTGTTCCCCTAAAATACCGCCTTCTCTTTTCACGCAATAATCGATCAGAAAGTAGTCGTCTATGCGGTGAAATACCGTCCGAAATGCGGGGAGGAAGAATGTCAGCTTCAGGGAGATGGTGCGTTTTTTTTCGCATTCATTGCTTTCGAAGTACGTTGTGCCAGTGACGGCTGTGACGATCGCAAACAATCACGGTTTGAATGGCGGCGATCTCTGCCTTTTTCAGCACTTGTCCCCATGTTATTTTGTCTTGAGCGGTGAATCTGACAGCCAACTTGGACCGTGGAAATCAGGGCGATGCCTGCCAACAACTGTTACTATGTACTGACCTATTGATAGTTAAAAAAGACATGCTACGCAGGTTTATAAACACGGCGTGGAACCAGGGCCAGTAAGCCTTCACTTTCTGCCTTCGTTTCTGGCCATGTTGACTATAGTTTACCTTATCGCCCTGGCAGCATCGCTGTTAGGGATGCTGGCCGTCGTGGTGGGCGTCGTGCTCGCAACTGCGATAGCCTTTGGGGGGAATATTGTTAGGCTTCGAGCCCAATATACTCCCAAAGTCGTGCAACTCGGTCCAATGAATAGCAAAGATGCACCGTCTGTTGCAAAGTCCTATCAGGGCATTATGAAGAGGGTGTACAGATTGGAGGTACATCAACAAGTAAGAATCCTTCGTGTCCCCACTGATTTATGCTTTCGGTTTAGGGCTGGCGAGGTCTACTCAAAGGAATAGGTTCATTTTAACGCTGACGTACTCTTTTCGATTTGAAGCTCACATCGAAGGACAGTGCCCGTATCGTTAATGACCGTTACACGGGTCACGATCATCGGTTCACTACCACCTCTCAACCCGGTACTCGCTATCTGTCGCTCGGCCATCTTCTTCATCCCAGAAATGACCTTGGAGAGTCGGTGTGTCCCCCCATCCTATCGTGAAGGCTTCCATGCTGCCATGGGCCTAACTTTGTGATAAAGAACTGTTACAGCCCGTGAGATGCTACCTTTCTTTGACGTGCGACGTGCTATACCTGTCCTTTTCTCTCGCCCCGAGAGGCGCCAACCATGGCTCCTCTACCTGACTCCCGGTGTGGTACCTGTCACGCTCCTCCAGCTAGCGTGTGGCCATCTAGTTGCACAGATCCAGGACGCAGTCACTAGCCTTGTGGTGGATCGTGAGATCTCTTACGGTGTTTCCACTCTGACACTGGTTCGACTGGGCTGCGTGATACTACGTACAGCAATGACCACACCTCTCCAAGTGATCGCTGTTCGATTGGCCATTCAGCGTAATCGTTCCCCTGTCTCACTCGGCAAAAATCGCCTCAGCATTAATGGTTCCGAAAAGCTTGCGGAACGTTTGACTACAGAGGAACAGGTCTTACAGTGCGTCTTCTGGATGGAAATCAATACTTTTCTTCTTCTGGAATAGAATGCTGATTTCATGGACCATTACTGCCCTTGCGTTCACAGCCTTCGAACAGATCTAGATCTGCCACCTTACACGGGCATGTGGGACTGTGCGAGATGCATTATAAAGGAGGAAGGACTTTGGGTGCTTTATCGTACTTCGTGTATGTTATTTTTGAGCATGTCTTGAGCATGTCGAAGGAGGGCAAGATGCAGGAAGGTCATCTATTGCTATTACAGATCTCTGTTGTTCTGATTGTCGAGATAATCACATGTTAGTAGAGTTATGTTGATTACTGATACCCATTAACATGTGACACACATACACTATTGAGATTACTCATAGCTTACTCATGGACATTCTACAGTATTCCATGAGGTTCCATACATACCTTATATGGTTATGTATCACTACAGTTTACTGGACTAAACTTGTAGATTAAGTCACAGCCTCTTACCTATGTGTGAGAAAGGGGTTTTTGACAAAATTTGCCAGAAAAGTGGACTAGACAGGGATTGAACCTGTGGCCTCCAGCATAATACAGTGGTGCTTTTCTAACTGAGTTACCAGTCCATTGGGACTAGTGACAAAATACAGTGAACTCCAGAACTGGAACACTAACTCTGCACTTCCGAAATGTCAGAGTTCATACCTCTGCTCTGCCACCAGGTGTTAGGATCCAGAGTTCCTCCACACTGTCCAGAGTTGTCAGAGGCAGAGCGGACATCGGCTTCAACTTATGTGTTGCACCCTTATTCAAGTTCAGTCCAGTACTTATGGTGGAGTGGAGTAGTAAAGGGGGTTCAGAGGTTGGAGGGTCAGAGTGACAACAAGAAGACTAGTTTCAAGTGTTGAACAAAGGACTTAGGTTGAACAGAGAGGAGGAGTGATCAAAGTCAATATTCAAACTGAAAAATACAAAATACAGGAGGGGTTTTTATACTACAATGACAAGTAATCTAGAGGGTACCAGAGTAACAGAGTGAAGCAGAATGTGAGTCAAGGATGTCAAAAAGATAGGAATGACTTGGGAGGAGTCAGAATCAGTCAGAATCAGGTTCATCGGAAGGTGGAGTTAGTGTTAAGATGCTGATTCCTCCGGGCTATCCGGAGTTGTTGGAGGTGGAGCGGACGTTGGCTTCAACTTATGTGTTGTGCCCTTGTCCGAGTTCAGTCCAATATTTACTAAGGGCGGAGATGAGGAGCGGAGGAGCGGAGCGGAGTAGTAAGGTGAGTTGTTGGAGGTCAGAGGTTGGAGGGTCAGAGTGACAACAAGAAGGCTAGCTTCAAGCGTCGAGCGAGGGACTTAAGCTTGGACAGAGAGGAGGAGTGATCAAAGTC
>KN825210.1:0-26206 GCA_000827395.1 Paxillus rubicundulus Ve08.2h10 | reverse complement strand
TAGTCGTTCTTTGCCCCTCTCTGGCAGCGGCTGAGTCTGGGCAATCACTGCCCTATTATAGTTTTTGTCAATAATCAAAAAGGAGATAAGACAGACATGATTACTAAGATGAGTCTGAGACTTGGGGATGGGAAATGGGAAACAGGAAACAGGAGTGGAAACAGAGATAAGAAACAACTAAGTATAATTGGGAAGTTTTGGAAATAAGTTAGGGTGAAATCCTGGGAATGATGTTGGTCCCTGCCAAATTATGCATACCCCCTGAGGGGGGTTATGAATTGTCATATTAGGCTAAGTCAGAGAGTTGGCAGGTTTCACATAGCTGGGAGTGCTCAGGTTCAGTATTTTTTGCTGGACACTGCTTGAAACCAGACTCCATGCCTTGTGAATCCTCCCAGAATGTGTGGAAGCCTGTGAAGGCCACAAACCATACAACCAGCAGCTGAAACCACCAAAGAAGGGTCAAACACAACCAAAGACTTCTGCCATCAATGCAGAGAACCATTTTCATCACAATCTCACACTCTCTAAGTGGCTCCAAGTTGTTGCCTATCATGATCAACACCAACCAATCTCCCAGGAAGAAGTTGTCAAACTTTTCACAAATGAGAAGGCTGGTGCCTTGATCTTCATGCAGTCAACCTTATCTCATCACCTATCTAAAGAAGGACATGCAGCTGACAAATGGTGGCTCAAGTCCCATCCAACTGCATTGTCATCCAAGCAGATAAGAGTGGTTATGTGACCAGATGTTTAGGAAGCACTGTCTAAATGGGTCAAACATATGGAGGAAAAGGGAGAACATGTTGCTGGTCCAATGTTGGTTGCAAAATGTGAGAAATTCAAGAAAGCCCTTGATGTGCCCAAAAATGGGAGGTTGAAGAGTGGTGGATGGGCCACAAATTTATGTTGAACATAAGTGGAGACACATTGCTGAGAATTGGAGACTAAGACTGTCATAGATATGGTTTGAAAGAAATTCGTAGACATGGAGAAGCTGGATCTGTAGACTGTGCAGCTGTTGAGAAGGAACAAGAGTGTATCTGAAAGATCTATGCAGAGTATCCTCCAAAAGATCACCTAAATTTTGACAAGTTTGGATTGTTTGGATTGTAAGAAAATTTGACTCAAACATGACCGTGATGCAGTATGCTTAATTTTATTGAAGTGCCCCACCAGATCATGGAATTGCATCAGAGCAAATGTTGGGCAAGAAGTCAAACAAATTTTGCATCACTGTTGGATTCATGTGCAACACTATAGGGATAAAGAAGTGGCTGATCTTCTACATTGGCAAGTCAAAGAATCCATGTTGCTTTGGGAAGAAATCACTGACAGACCATGGATTTTGGTATCATAACAATAAGACTGCATGGATGACTGCTAAAATCTTTGAAGAGTATATTTCTTGTTGTGTGGACTTGTTCAAAATTGTTAAAAAAAATACAGATGGATCAAACACTATGACAAGGTGTTTCACAACCAGAAGTGGAGAGTTTGTCTATGGTTGGACAATTTTTTGGGTCACTTTATTGATTACAAGCCAACAAACATTTAGATTGAGATGTTTGATCCAAACATGACCTCCTTCATCCAGCCACTTGATGCCAGCATGATTCATTGCTTCAAGGCTCACTATTGACACCAATTTTGTTCCTGAACAATTGAACTTGATGAGGCAGGTGATAATGACATCTACAAGATCAATTTACATGAAGTTCTGGTCATGGCAATGTAGGAAAGCAGTATTCCCTAAAATTGCAACTGCCAATCCCCAGAATTTCCATTGCCCTACTAGACTGACTAAAAACACCACAGTTCATTACACCTGCCATCTGCCACATTTCTGCCTTACTCCTTTGGAGCCTGCCCATATCCATGTGACACCCACTACTTGTGCATTATGGAAACCTGTCCATGTCCACCTGTTCCTGGTCCTGTCCATCTTAAACTTGCCAGTAAGCCTTTTCTTTCTCTCTCTTTGCATTCTTTCTGGTGGACATACAGTGGGAAACAAAAGTGTTGCAATGTTGTGCAAGTTTTTATTGTTTGGCTAATACCTAGAGAACCACAAATCATAGACTCATGAACCCAGATATCATTAGAAAGCTCTTGATCAGGGCTTTTTATATATATATTGCTTATGTAATTCCTACACTATCTGGAGATATTCAAGAAGGGTACTCATTGCAACAGTTTTGTTGCTGATATTGAGGGTATTGGGTATCAATAAGAAGTGTATCCTCCTTTTGCTTCCAGCACCTCCTGGACCCTCCTAGGCATGCTCTGAATAAGTTCCTGACAAGTAGCAGCCTCAATCCTCTCCCATTCCCTTTCCACTCTCTCCCAAAGCTTTGCAATCCCCTTTTGTGGTTCAGGATACTCTGCCAGCCTTCTTTTGAGAATGAGCCATAGATGTTCTATGGGATTAAGGTCTGGAGGGTGAGCAGGCCATACAATTACTTCATAATCATGGTCTTCAAACCAGTTTTTGGCCTTCCTGCTTGTGTGCTTGGGGTCATTATCTTGCTGGAAGAGGACATCCTCTGGATATTTATTGAAATACTCCAGGGATTGCTGCAGCTCATCCTCCAAAATCTGCACATAAAGGTCAGCATCCATTCTACCATTAATCTCGCATTCCAGTCCAACACCCTC
Organism: Paxillus rubicundulus Ve08.2h10; assembly: GCA_000827395.1. Taxonomy (NCBI): domain Eukaryota; kingdom Fungi; phylum Basidiomycota; class Agaricomycetes; order Boletales; family Paxillaceae; genus Paxillus; species Paxillus rubicundulus. The sequence goes on along the minus strand of KN825210.1, from coordinate 23,548 downwards.
CCAAGTCATACAGCCCCACATCATCAAAGATCCTCCTCCAAACTTTGACGTTCCCTCCACTATCCTGTCACTAAGACCCTCTCCTGTTTTTTTTCCACACCCATTTCCTACCATCTGACCATACAACATGCTTCCAGTCCTCCACAGTCCAGTGCTGATGGATTACAGCAAATTCCAACCACTCCTTCCTATGACACTTGGAAAGAAGAGGGCATTTTGTCTTCACCAGTCTTCATTTCAGATTTTTTAAGGTGACAGCATACGATCTGAGAGGAGATAGGATGGTTCTTGATGTCCTGAAGTGCTTTGGTCACTTGAGGACATTTTCAGCCTTCCCAGTACTGATGAGTCAAATGGCATGACATATATCAGTTGAAGTGACAAGAGAAGGACATCCACCAGAGGGCTTCTGGAGGTCACAACAGAGTTTAGAGCAAACTCAACTGATAGTAGAATGGTTTAGAACAGTATAAGCAGCAATTTGACAAGTGGATTGCTGTTGCTCCAAGAGAGTGGTGATTTGGTTGGTTTGAGCAACAGAAAGAGATTTCATGGTGATGAGAGTAGAAAGAGTTGCAATATTTTGATTTATTTATACTATGGCAGCCTCTTAATGATCACGTGATTCATTGCTTAGCTAAACATCTTATATAATTTACCATTCTGGTACTTTTCTATGTTGGCAACAAAACTGTTGCAATGAGTACCCTTCATTAATTTGTGAATATTTCCAGATGGTGTAGGAATTACATAAGCAATATATATATTTAGAAAGCCCTGATCAAGAGCTTTTTATATATAATGGTATTTGGGTTCATGAGTCTATGCTTCATGGTTCTCTAGGTATTAGTCAAACAATAAAAACTTGCACAATATTGCAACACTTTTGTTGCCCACTGTAGTTTGTGAACTGCTCTATACATATTTCCTCCATTCCATTGACTTGTACCTTATGTTTGTGTTTGGTTTGACACTGTTGCGGGTATCTCCACACTATAAAAGTCTGTACTTAGTCTCAGAAAATACATCTTTTGTCACCACAGACTTGAGGCCAGACACACATAAGACCCAGGTGAAATGACACAGCTACTGACACCCCTGTGCACCCCAATGCACTTAAATCTTCTTATACTGCTCTGCCCATCCACTTGCCCTGGAAACCCCTTGGAAGGCACACTACACTCATGCTTATACCTTCCTAGGACCAACGGACTCTCCCTTCTTCATTTCTCCTCGGACAGAATCCCTCTTGGGTTGATAATATTGCACCCCTTCTTTACACTGTTCACTCAGTTCTGACCTCCTAACACCAGGAAGGGACTTAGTATTCTTTCAGCAAAAGAAGCTTGGGATAGTGTCACACCCAAGATGATCCAGAACTGTTGGCAACATGCGTTCAGATTGTGTCCAGTGTATGTGGTATTTCTAATCAATTTTGCTGTTGGCATGACTCATTTTTTCAGACCTTTACCAAGCTTGCACACAGTCACAGCCACAATTATAGACCTGCCAACTCATGATTCAACTGCATGGTCGATCATGCTTGAATTTGCAAATGGTGTTATCCACACTTTGCCTGATCATGAAAATCAGCTTCATCATCACTTTGATAAATGTTACAATTTTGCTGACTGGAAGCCTGTGATTGATGCCATTTTTGGTGCTGAAAATGATACAAGCCAAGCAGCCATCACTGTAAATGAGCTTCATGACAGAGCTCAGGTGGGCCCATGCACAGCACAGCTGATCAACCATCCAGCACCATATATACCACTGTCACCACAACCAACACTCCAGCTCTGAGTTATCCTACTGCAAAACCATCCCTTCCCAAGTTCAACCACATCGAGGCTGAGCTTATGCATGTGGTTGATGATCTTGTCAAGTGAAAATGTATTTGAGGAACTCAGCCCACTCTTGAAGACCTTCTCAACCCCACTGAGGAGAAGGAGATTATTGCTGAGGTAAAAGAGAACAAGGGTTGAGCTGAATGGGGAGATGACGGAGATGGGAGTGAAAGCAGTGGAGACAAAGAGTGCAGTGACTGAGGCCACACTACATCAAGGTATGGAGATGTGCAAGAAGCTTGAGAGGCTGTACTTGCAATATGCTGAGGGTGAGGGTCTTGAGGCCAGTCATTTGCAATGTCATCTTCAATGGCTTCAAGCTCACTTGAGAAAGGTCAAGTTGGATTCCCTGGTTCAGATAACTTACAGCTCACTATAGTTCAATTGGGACTAAGAGTCTGACTAATGCTAAGTAGTTGTAATTACCAGAGTCTTATAGGAATATTTTCTGGATGAATTATTGGGTCAAAAATGTGTACAGAGATCTAAACATCTTTAACACTCCAAATTGAAGGCCATGAAAATATGTTGTGAATGTCAGCATTTTTACTACCAAATATGTGGTAGATATTGGTCTACACAAAGTGCAGTTAGTGTCTGCATATTTGACTATGAAAATTTTAGTCAAGGTGCAGTTAATGTCTATACTTATGTCTGCATTTTTATTACCAAAAAGTATTGTAAAAAGTGTAGTCAAGGTATGCATTTTTGTCTACCAAATGTGTAGTAAAAAGTGTAATATGAACATCTACATTTTGGTGTGGTTAATACTAGTCTACAAAAGGTGTACTTATGTCAGTATTTTTTATTACCAAAAGTGCAATAAAAAGTGTAGTTGATGTTCGCATTTTTGTCTACCAAGCTGTAGTATTTTTAATTATCCAAAGTGTTGTGTAAAATGTAGTGGATGCTGACATTTTTATCTACCAGAGTGTAGTAAAAGTGTAGTGCAAGTGTATTTTGGTGTTATAAATACCAGTCTACAAAAAGTGTAGTTAGTGTTCACATCTTTGACTACCAAAGGTTTAGTAAATGTGTAATGAATGTCTGCACTTATCTGTATTTTTCTTTACTATTTACACTTTTTAAAGACTGGTATTTACCACACCAAAATATAGCCATTCACACACTCTGCATTTTTTACTACCAACAGTGTAGCAAGAGTAGCTAACACAATGTGTAGCTAATGATGTGAGGTTGGAATGCCAGACAAGAGATTTCAGCAAGTAGAACAAACATGATCAAAGGGAGGCACTGCTGTGTGAGCAACTCAGTTGCTCACATTGGGTGCACCATGATGGGTACTGTGAGAAACAGTGAGCACAAGCAACTTTCAAGTCATGTGACTGCCACATCAGCATTAGAATCCTTGTTCAATTTTCAGCATTCCACATCCCCACTCATTTTCAACCACACTCACTTCATTTTCAGCTTCACCTGCACATTTCAGACCCCACCCACATGTTTTAGACCCACCTGTGTGTTGCTGACCCCACCCATGCATTACAGACCCCTTGGGCCCCACCCACTCATTATTGACCCCACCTGCACATTGTAGACCCCACCTGCACATTGTAGACCCCACCTGCACATTGTAGATCCCACTCATGTATTTTAGACCCCACCTGTGCATTGCTGACCTCACCCATGAATTTTAAACCCCAATTTACATGCTTTGTCATTAGCTACTTGAATATAATTATTTGTTATGAATTTATACTTGTTGGAGTCAGCTAGCCAATAAATAGTGAATTATAGTAAAAAAAGAGCAAGGTCTAAGCTGCATTTTTGATGTTGCTATGGAAGGTATAAATGAATTTATACCACTTTACATAGCTATAATTGACTTTAAAAAAGGGGACTTGTCCTTAGATGCTTTAGATGTTATAGATGTCCTTTATGACCCTATAGCAATATAAAGTAACATAAAGTAATAAATGACATTTACTATTTTTCCTGATGTGAGGGAAGGAAGATTTTACTCCTGCAGGCCAACTTTTCCAGACATATCATACCCAATATACTCACCAATATCCATATTGAGAACTTTGAGTCAAACCTCACCATGCATGTACAGCACAATGATCAATGCATAATCCAGTGCTTGAAAGCACACTATTGGGCCAAATACATCCAATGCTCCATTGATTTGTATGAAGCTGGCATCACTCTGACTCATGTCTATGATTTTGATCAACTTGAAGGAATGTGCCTTGCTGATGAAGCATGGAATGAGGTGGATATCACCACAAATTGAAATTGCTGGTGAAAAGCTGGCACCCTACCACCTGACATAGATCTTATATCCATCTAACTGACTCTCCCAATTTCATCTCTTATTCACATCATTCACTCTGAGCTGAAAACCCTCAGCAATCTCATTCAACAAGCTGAGGATGCAGTTGAGTCTGTCTTGAATAATCTGGAGAAAAATGGCCTTCTTCAACACATGAATCAAATGGACATCAATGAGCTCCTCAATCCAGCTATTGGGGCACATCAAGTCTTCAAGGCAACAGATGAGGACATCTACAAAGCAGTGGTGGATGCAAAGGGTATAGGAGGAGTTGGTGAAAATCAGTGATGTGGATGGAAAGTTGGATGCACCTGCCAAACCAGCACCTATGTGTAATAAGGCCCTTCACATCAGCAAACCACCATTTGGGCTACAGCCCTTCCACTGCTCCCACTGCTCCCACTACATTTCCAGTACTCTTCCAGGCTCTCCACCAGCCTGATGATGTCAATTATATTGAAAAAGTGTAGTCCACATTACTTAAAAAAAAAAGTAATCCACACTATCAAAAAGTGTGAACTACCAAAAAAAGCATAGTGAACTATCAGAAAATGCCCTCCCCAGCTCTGTTCCACCTAGTATGACAGAAACATGAGAGGGCAGTGATTGCCCAGATTACCAAGGATTAGCTATGGGTATTAAATAGGTATGGAATAAACTCACCTCAGCTACTGCCTAAGAGGGGCAAAGAACAACTGAGGAATCCAAAGTGAGAAATAAGTATATATATATATGTAGTGGAGTAGGCAGAGAAGTGCTCACTAATGATAACAAGGGATTAGGAACAGGAACATGAAAGGAGATGGGGTTAAGCGATGTAAGATAATGATGGAGCACCCCTGGAGGCTTGGGAGTAATGATAAGAAGATGATGATGAAGTGGGATAAAAGTCTGTGCAAGTTCTGGATGAATTCTGAGTGGATTCTGAGACTCCAAGCAGTTCTGCTTGGCAGCAGATTGGTGTTACAATCTCTGGGTTTCTGAGATTTTGGAGTTGATGTTCTGGTTCCAGAGTTCACTGCACTTTGTCAGTACATTCATGTTCCACTATACTATACCTGAAAGTTAATAAATTAGAAACATTACACAGGGAATTTATTTGATTATGAACATTGGCATCTTTGGTAGTGTTATTATCATTTGTTGTATCATCTTTCATTATCAAAATTGCAGACATCAGCATTTTCATGGTGCTATTAGCATTTATTATGTAGTACTATGTAGTAAAGGGTTAGAGGTAGTTTATTTACAAGATAATATCTATTATATATATATATAGATTCCTATACTTCTGGGCACATTTTGAGGTGCAAATTTGAGGTGCATGTGGTGTATTTGAAATATAGGAGGCGCATGTGACAGAGGCAGTAGCAGTGTGTTTGATTCATAGGTGTACATTAGTATGTTTGTGGCCATGGGTGACATTGAGAATCCATGGGTGGGGTTGAAAAAAAGCAGATAGGGTGGGAATGGCTGAAAATGCATGAGCAGGATAAAGAATGCATGAGCAGGACAAAAATGTATGAGTGGGATTGAAAATGCACCAGGGGGTTGCAAACAAGCAGTAGGGGTAGGTGGCACTGAATACATATGGGTAAGGTTGGAAATGTACAAGTGGGCTATGAATGTACAGGCTATAAACACAAGGGTGGTGCTGAGAATGCAAGGGTGGGACTAGAGATATATGGGTTGAGAGGATGCTATGGTATGAATGTGCTTGGGGCATGTCATTGTCATAGCTGCAACTTGGAGAGTAGTCAGTTATTAGCAAGATAGAATAACAATAAAAAAATGAGGCATGATTACAGAGTGGATTGCATTTTTTAAATGTTTGTGAGCATCAAAACATCATGACTTTGTGCTCTCCTTGCTGATAAGGGTGTGGGGCTGAAAATATATGGGCAAGTGTAATTGCAAGAGTAGTCAGTTATTGGCAGGATGAGATGAGAATAAAAAACCACTGTATGGTGTGTGTGCATGCATCAAATTGTTGTTGTTGTTGTTGTTGTTGTTGTTGTTGTTGTTGTTGTTGTTGTTGTTGTTATGGTTGTGCTTGAAGCACTTGACAAAGTGTGGTAACAGCTAACTAAACACTAAGTCATGGTAGTTAGTTATTAAAAACAATTGAAAAAAATGGTATGCATGTCAATTTGTCATTGTCATTGTGGCTGTGCATGTTATGGTTTTTGCTTGACCACCCACACAAGAGTACAGGTATGGGTACAGAGTGACTGTACCCATACCCATACCCATGGCCCATGTGGATTACCCCTACCCATGCCATTGCCTAGTTATGAGGGAGTCAATTGTATTAACTAACTCACAAATCATCAATATCATCAATCAGGGTATGGATATGCTGATACCAGTCATTGGTTACCAGAGAGTTGGTCACCCTGCATACTTGGGCAGTTTACAGAAATCAAATTGGCTCTCTTACAAGATCTTATCTATATGGCCACAATAAAACTACTTCAAGTTTTAAGATGCTATGAAATTAAACCACACTGATCCATGCATTTTTCATTACATCAGCAAAGACAATGTGACAAAAGGCAAAGTTATGAAAGTGATGTGGTGCTGTGGGCAGCCAAGTCAGCATGTGAATTCATCATACAAAGCTGCCTGACATTGGCAGACTCCACAGTCAGACAAGCCCCATGGGTGGCTCCTGAGGCAGGTGGGTCAAGCAGGTGACTCTACCTAAGCCCAAACAACTAAGTTACAAGAATTGTATGCAAGTTGCCATCTCAGGGGTCACCCAGGGTATCTATTGGTCTTACAGGACAGTCTTTGCCATACTCCATACACTGGCATGTTCCCCTTTCGAGGTCCTACTGTGGGCCCACCCTTGTCTTGACTTCCCTCTTCTCAAGCTTCCCAACCCACCCATTCTGTAAATCCCTGATTTCTACCAATACCATAGTGATTTAACACATTTTCTGCACTAATGTCCAACCCCCACTTTCCTGCTGAAGGTACATATCCATATATCTATGCTAATTCATCTTTGTTTGATACTCCACATTGATCAAATAGTCAACATTCCAATCAATCATTATTTGTTGATACAAACATGTAATGACAGTTGAACATTTTAACATTGGATGTCTACTTGACTGATATTATGTATGACTGTTAATTGACTTCATGATGTGCTGGCCTTGTTGGTTGTGCTGAGTGGAGCGTCAATATGGCTGCTTGTGACACTGTGACAAAGCATTATTTACTGTGATATTTCATGACTGACCAACTACCATGGAAATACAACCTTATGTTCAATGATGTTTTGAAACTCCAGACTGATCTTTGCTTGATTTCTTATTAGAGCACATCAGCAAGGTGTTTTTTCCTTGTCTGTGATATATTACAAACTTAAGGTCATATCTCTCATGGCTGCCTGTGTCAGAGCATTACTTTCTGTAACATTTCATAAGTGACTGACTATGATAATGACAAACTCTCTGGTAACTGTCAAATGATAGCAAGCATGGTGCTGACTGTCTAATGCCTATTGATGCTTGAGCTAGGATAATGCAGGTGGGTTGGGAATGTATGAGCCATTTTGGTGATGGGTAGCCATCTTGGGTGTGGGTGTGCCATTTTGAGGTCCATTTGTACATTTCAAGCACTGGTAAGCCATCTTGGGCATGGATGAGCTGTTTCAATGTTGGGTGGGCCATTTTGTATGTGGTTGATGCATTTTGAGCACCAGTGAGCCACCTCAGGTGTGGGTGAACTGTTTTGAGGTTGGGTAGCCCATTCAGGCACTAGCACTGCAGTTATTTTCCTATGAATGTTGGTGGGGCTGAAAATGAGTGGGTGAGCAACAAGTGGTGGGCATTGAAAACAGGTGCTGGGAGATGAAAATTAGTGCTAGGGATAGATGCAGTGGAATGTGAAAATTTTCTATGTGTGTATGGAAATTGGTGCAGGATCCCACACCAATTCCCACATTAGCATCAATGAGAGTAAGAAGCAAAGGAAGTAAGATGGTTGATTGGTATTTACTATATTTTTGGTAGTCAAAAAGCAGACATCTGACTACACATTTGTAGGCTAGTACTTACTACACTTTGGTAATGAAAAATACTCTCACTACACCTTCAGTGGACCAGTATTTACTACATATTTGATAGTAAAAAATGCGGACATTAACTACAATTTTGCTACAATTTTGGTAGTGAAAAATGCAGATACTAACTAACACATTTTGTGAATTGGTATTTACTACACTTTTGGTAATAAAAAATACATACTTTCAGTATACTTTAGTAGTCAAAAATGCGGACCATAACTATACCTCTTGTTAGCTACTATTTACTACACATTTGGCTCAACTGAAAGTGTAGTAGATAGTAGCTAACAAATTGTGTAATTAGTATCCGCATTTTTTACTACTAGAAGTGTAGTGAAAGTGTAGTGAAAGTAGATATCCTTTATTAACAAAAGTGAAGCAAACATCAGTTCATGAAGTATGTTAGTTATTACCTGCATTTTTGACTTTCCAAACTGTAGCAAAAGTGCAGTGAATGTCCGCATTTTTCAACTACCAAAAGTGTAGTCAAAGTGCAGTCAAACTCTGTATTTTATTATTATCAAAAGTGTTGTGGATACTAGTCTACAAAATGTGTAGTTAGTGTCCATGTTTTTTACTACTAACAGTGTGGTATATACTAGTCAATTGAAGGTATAGCAGATTCTAGTCAAAAAATGTGTACCAAATACTATTCAACTGAAAGTGTAATTAGTGTCCGCATTTTTGACTCATAAATGTATACTAGTAATAAGCAGTAGTCAACACAAAGTGTAGTAAATAACAGCCAAACAGTCAACAAATAGGGTGATAAATATTAGTCAATGATAGAACTTTACTAGCAATTAAACATCTTTACAGCTGTTTGCAGTACCTAAGGCACATGTCCAAACAAGGAAATATCTCTACAAACTAACCATAGTGTATTTTCATCATAGCTCCTTCATTTGTCAAGGGATCTGTCTGAAAATTAGATATTCAGAATGAGCATGAAAATATGCAGGGGATGGGGGTAGTCCAACACACAAAATACCTGCTCTGAGAATTTCATGATAAATTGATTAATTCAACAAGTGTAGCTGCTCTGACATGTTTTTCTGGGGATCAAGATGACAGGCACGGCTCACAAGGTATTTGGGGACCATATCCACAGGGGACCATCATGTTATTGCTTCAGAATGACCTGCTGTGTTTGAGATTGCAGCTGAACAATGGCCAGCTATGCTACAGTGATCTTATCATGATAGTTTGCTGACATAAGTATTTTGAAGGATTTTCCTCAATGCTCAGCTGCCTTTGGAGGTGGATAACTACTTCAATGGGAAACTCCAAGTCGGACAGTGCCAGAAAGCATGCCCACCTTGCTCAAAATCAAGCCAGGTTGGCTGCTAATGAAGATGGTGAACACTCAAACTTGAAGGACCTCTCTGACTCAGAGCAAGAAAACAATGCATTGCAAGATAGTAAGCCAGAACCTAGAACCTTGAGTGATCCTCCGCCTTCTACAGCTACAAAGAAGTCAGGTAGTGCAAAGGGAAAGACTGTAGCTGTAGTGAAGCGGAAATATAGGATGATAGAAGTTGGTCAAAGTTGAGACTCAAAGCCACTTGGAAATTTTTGGAATACTGACCAAACATGTTCTTAGAGGTGGTCTTGCTGGTCCCACAAGTTGCAAATGAGGGGGCTCAGTGGATGTCCATCCTGCAGCAGACTGCATTTGCTGAAGTACTTCAAGCCATTCATGAGACCATTGGTTGTCAAACTGTAGCTTGCAAGCCTCTTTTATCTTACTGACTCTTGACTGCTCCTCAAAAGGCAGATTCCATCAATATCAGCACCTCCAAGGATTTACAGGGCTGTTTGGAGGAAGCCAATACTGCTGAAAGAAAGAAAAAGGGATCAGTATCCATAAAAATAATTGTGGTGGAGCAGGTGAGCCAATCATATAGTTCTCTACACCAGAACATGAATAGGCTCATAGTAATCTGCTAGTACATGAGCTCACTTCAGGCCATGGGTAAAAAAGAAACCTATCAAGGGAAAAAGGCCAATGCTTCTAGACCTAGATAGTGAAGATGGTGGTGATGATATAGAGGATGATGGAATGGTAGAGAAAGAGAAGAAGGCACTTGAGGAACTCAAAAATGTTCTGTGGCAGTGTCAGTTATATGGACCATCAAAGCTCTGTAAAATTGACAGAACTGGTCAGCATGTCAACCTGACATCTCAGCAACATCGAGGATGGTCAGTTGCATTGGTGAGTTCTACTGCTCTTGGCATTATTCTATAGCTGAGAGTTATAAAGGCCACTGAAACACATGGTGTCACACTCAAAAGCCCACCAAAAAGTGACTTGTTTGTGAACTTCCATTCCCAAAGGTCAATAGGTGACATCCCTGTCTTGAGGCAAAATTCACCATTCACCACCGGCTCCATGACACACCCCACACATCTCCCATACCCATATTCAATGGGGCCTGGTGGCTATGGGCCTTGGATGCAGATGCCTATGACACCAACACCATGGATGATGGCCCCAAATACCCCAAATACTCCACATACTCCAACACCACAATAACATGATAAGCACATACCATCAAGTGATCCACCCCAGCAAGACCAGCCATGTTATCCAGCCATCTCTGAATTTCTTGATAAACTTGACATCAAACATCCCTGTCACACCCTTCTGATGTATGCAGCAAAATTTGAAGCCCTTGACTTCTATGACATTGATGAGCTAGCTAGCCTCACAGAGGAAAGACTTACATTGACTGAGCTTGGCATGAGCATTTGGAATGCCCATTTATTTTCTGTTATGGGAAGTGAAGGATGAGATGAACAGAGTGGAGCAAAAAAAATGTGCATGAGCAGAATAGACCTAGTATGAACTTTTGTTCTAGAGATAGCCTGAGTTATGGAACCAACCACGTGCTGCAGCAGGTGTTACCTGGTCAAGTGTAGCATACAGAGATAGGAATGGGCCAGCCTTATCTACACCTTCTACAATGCCACAAAATTTATGTCCATGTCAATAGATGTAAGCCTTGACAAATGAGGGGCATTCTTTGATTGGGTTGAGGTCTGGAGAGTACAGAGCAAGGTAGACCAGTTTGACACCGCTATTGCACACATTCGTGAACAAAGTTTGCAATGTGATGGCAAATTCTTACTGTTCAGTACACAGCTCTTCCACCCCATCAACATTGTGTATACTACAGTTATCCATTACAAGAACACTGTGGGGTTGAGGATAAGAATTCATGATGTTGAGGAGACCTTGTAAATACTTGATAAACTGGTCATCATTGTAATTGCCAACCTTAATGTGGCTATAAATTATTCCGCTTGTCATAATGGCAGGAAGAAGAGAATATCTAGAATGGTAGTCAGATATTGATTACACAGCAGGAAATCACAAACATCATCCCACATACAAAATTACACCATTTACATGCATGTAGGCCGGCATAACTCTGCCCATTCATGTGAAAAGTAGTCAGAATGTTGACAGCACTCTCATCAACACACACAATACAATCTGGGGTTTCATCACCAATAGCCATGGTGAATACCTGTTGGGCTTCATCACTACATTCTGCAGCCACACAAGAGAGTGCAGCAGTCAAAAACACAGCTGTGAGATGCCTGAGGATATTTGCTCACCCATTTGGATGACAGCCCAAGCTGCTTCAAAGTTTACCAAATTGTGGTGAGAGAGATGTCAACCTGGTGGAGAGTGAATAGCTGTTCCTGGATTTCATCTGGATAGAGGTCTGGCAAGTGCTGGAGTAATTCAAGCATGAACTGGAAGGCACTGTATTTAGCAGACTCCACAGTCCAGTAGATCTACAACATACCTCAACAGCTACAGCAGGCATCAGGGGAAGTCTTCCACACCAGGTATGTTCAGTTATCACATCACCAGTGTCCCAGTGCAGTTTGATTATCCTTTGGACCACTCAAATGGGCATGTTGAGTGAGATGGAAATGGCAGTTGAACCTTCCCCAAGCACCTGAGCCTGGTAAATAATTCTCTGCTTCAGATCACAAGAGTAATGTTGTCATGTACCCACTGGTTTTCATTTATGTAGCATGATGGGGTGAGAGAAAACAAAGCAAAGGTGTCATTGAGATGAGTGTTGGCTGGTGAGAATGCTGCCACACATCTTCAGACAATCCCATGCCATCACTGTATTAGTCAGCCTTGCTGGTGACAAGATCATGAGTTGAATGGCCCAGCTGTGATCTTAAACATGGCAGGTTGTTCTGAAGTAAAAACATTATGGTCCCCTGTGGAAATGGTCCCTGAATACCTTATGAGCTGTGCTTGTCATCTTGATCCCCAGAAAAACATGTCAGAGCAGCTACACTTGTCAAATCATGAATTTGTCATGAAATTTTCAGAGCAGGTATTTTGCTTATTGGACTACCCCCATCCCCTGCAAAATTTTACCCTCATTCCAAATATCTAATTTTCAGACAGATCCATTGACAAATGAAGGAGCTATGATGAAAATACACTATGGTTAGTTTGCAGAGATATTTCCTCATTTGGATATGTACCTTAGGTACTGCAAACAGCTGTAAAGATCAATCTTAAACTCCTGGCAACTATATAGCTCTCTAATTGCTCTAATTGATCTTATAGGTTTATAAAGAGTAGGCTGTTTCTATGTGGAAGAACACATTTCCCTGATGAAGGAGGTTGTGACCTAGACTTGCCAATGGGTTGAAATGAACAAGGATGAATCCAGGTGGGCATAGACTTGAAGATCTGCAATGGAGGGATGGATGGTGAGGTGCTACAATCTTGAAAGAACTCCTGGCCATCACATGAATGTTTCACATTCTTGCAAGCTGATGCATCATAAGGATCATAATGAGCAGAACATGGATGGTCCTTACAAGAGGAGGAGAGCTTTTGGAGTTCTTCTTTGTCAATGTCCTCCTTGGCTGTTTGCAAACACTGCTACCAGTCACATTCATCATGTTGATAGGGCTGAACCACATAACAAGAACACAGTCTGATGTCAAAGGAGGGGATGGTTTTGAAGCTGTCATGGATAGCTTCATCTTTCAACAGAATGGAGAAATGCCATGTCCAGTGCCTATAAATGGCAGGTTCCACAACCTCAGCATATCAGGGGAACTTGTGTTGCCATGCTTCTTGCCAGGTGAAGGCATCCATGGTCTTTGCTTCAAACTACAAAAGGTCAAGGTGATGGATGGTGCTGCCAATAGATGACTTGATTTTGTTCAAAACATGACCTTTCTTGTGCAAATGGAGGTGCTTGCAACAGTGAAAAGCATAAGGGCAATGTATTGATGAGTGTTGGCCAGCTTGCTGATGACTGCATTTATACCTAGACTGTATGCACTGTCCAAAGAAGAAGAGGCCTTGATATCCTTGTCCATAGTAAGAATTACTTTGGGGAGTGGAGGGATGGATTTGATCTCAGTGGCTTTGAGAGCATTGAGGGCCTTGAAGGTCTGAGCCTTGGACATAGGGGACCACAAGGATAGGCTGGAGAGCCACTGATGGGCTGAGCTGTCATATCCCATGTTGCACAAGTCAACTCCACTCCTCCAGAGCCTACTCTGGATCAAGTCCACTTTCCCACACATATGCAAGTTTGCTTTCCACTTCTCCATTTCTCTGTTTTTCCACTTCTCTCTAATACTTCCATTCCTGTGCCTTGTTCCTTATCCTTCATACCTTTGACAGATATTTGACATGTCTAATAAGTCCACCTTCTGATTATTTCCACTCTGACTCACTTTGACTCCTCTTGACTCATTCTGATACTCCTGACTCATATTCCGCCCAACTCTGGCACTCTGGTGCCCTCCATGTTTACTTGTCACTGTAGTATATAAACCCCTCTTGTACTTTGTATTCTGCAGTTCAAATATCAACTTTGATCACTCCTCTTCTCTGTCCACCTTAAGTCCCTCACTTGACACTTGAAGCCAGTCTTCTTGTCATCACTCTGACCCTCCAACCTCCCTTGACTACTCTGCTCCACCATTGCTCTGCTCCACCACTCCACCCCTCTGTAAATACCAGACTGAACTCAGACAAGGGCACAACACATACATTGAAGCTGAAGTCTGCTCTTCCCCTCCAACAACTCCAGGACAGCCACAGAGGAACTGGATCTTGTCATGAGCTGCCAATAGGGAAGATCAGTATAGGAATCAACCATTAATTTGGAGCCAATTTCACCATCACTTTTGCCATGGTTTTCACAGCTCTGCAGTGACTCTTTATTGGTATTTCAAAAAAATAGAATACACCAGTGGGACAAGATAACATCAGATAATCATGCATTTTTCTATGCCTACCAAGCCTTAATGCCAGCATATTGCAGATGCTGCACTGCAGATATACCTAGCTTCCATTATTTCCAAGTCTCAGACACTTGGCAATCTCCTACATCCTCAGACTCAGAGTCATTGAAGAAACTTTTGGGAAATGGATCATCAAACTCTGAGCCAGCATCAGATGATGATCTACCCACTGCAAGTGACTCTGTGTTGCACATACAAGGCTCACTGTATTCTTGCAGATATCTTGTTGATCATGAACCAATCAACAAGGGTGGGGAGAATTTATGACTTCTGTTGACAGATTGGAAGCATACATATGAGGTCAGATATATTTTGGGCCCATGTTTGAATGTACTTCTGGCAGCCATACAAACAGATTCTGTGTTCCATTCCCAGTCCAACTGCCCTCAGATACCTATCAACATGCAGTTGGCCATTGGCCATTATTGCTTTGGTCATTATGACAATGCAATTAGTACCACTATGGTTTCACTTTGGGCTGGGATTGGGTATGGGACTTATGGTGGATGGTACTTAAATGCCTCTCTACTCTCCCCCAATATTCTTCAGCAACTCCTGGTATGATTGCAAGTTCAACCATTTCCTCAATGTCCAGGTATGATTTTTCTCCCTGTTCCACATTTTTGAAATCAAGCACAGACAACCAACACCTGATCTGCATATTGTGGGACTAATCTGTTGGCATTCCTGGTAGTCATCATGACTCAACTGCCTTCATGGAAACTTGTATTTATAAGGAACATTAAATTCTACTGGAGGATGGCAAGTGGGTGTTTGTTAATATTGCCTACCCCCTTCATTACTGGTGTCAAGCTCCTTATGAAAAGCAAGTGTTGGTGCATATGCTATGGAGAGCTGTGATTTATACTATACACTCTGTCACAGGCCAGAGAAAGATAATGCAGAGAACACTGCCTACAATCATTAGGGTTGAAGATTTGTATATATTTTGAACATGTCATGGGTTATCTCAAGGGTACATGGCAGTCATTGTGAGGGCTCCATATACATATGTCTCAACAAAAAAGACCATATTTCATGAATTTTTTCTGCAACTTCAAGCTGCCATTTTTTATCTCATCCATTTCACCATGGATCTTTATGCATGTATGGAAGGAGATGCAATTTATAGTCAGACATACTAGCTAAACAAATAATTACATAAAGTGGAGTGTCCAATATTGAGTTATGTCACTTAAGCTATCTGTCAGCTCCAATGAAACCAATTCTGACCAATGCTGATATCAGACTTATTTTTCATTAATTGCTGAATGGATTTGTGTATTTTTTTTCATCTAGAAGGGGAAGGGGGATGCTACATCTCACTGGAAGCATCAAGATTGAAAAAATGGCAACTCACATGTTGACATGTTTTTTTTTGAATTGATTTTTGTCCCTTTGGGGTGTTCTAGTCTATGTGGAGGGGCAACTGTGCCCTTGCCACATAATCAGCAGAATCATGTTTGATACATGACATGGTGGTTTATGATTCTGCCAATGTCTGTGGGTGTCATGTACTTGGTCTGCTGAAGTGTTTGAATATGGTTGGGAAGAGGGGAGTGGTGTGATCTAAGCTGGAAGAAAAGAGAAGGGGGGGAGTTGGAGCATTTGACAGGCTGGAAGCCATTTTCATCCTTTCATCCTTCTGGCACCAGGGTTACAATATCCTTGTCCATTCATCATTCTATTCCTTGGGTACCAAGTGCACACACCTGTCCCTCCATCAACAAGTAAGTTGTCAATGGGCTCCTTTTGGGGGCCATTAGGTATGAGGGTAATTCTTTGTTGGTGTCCATTGTGTATGTGTTCCTTGCAGGCAGCATTATCAGTTCCCACATTCATGAGGTGTTAGTACTTCAGGTGTCAGTAGCAGATAGGCAAGAGCATGGGTAACACATGGGTTGTGGCAGCACAACCCATACCCTTACCCACAACTTACCTGCACCCCTCTGAAGGGTATGGGTTTACATGAGGGTTGGCAGTGAAAGACCCATAGGTAAACCCATGTGGGTCAGGTCAATTTCACTAACTACACTAGTATAAGATCATAATGACAATACTACTTCAAAGTGATTGAGTCCCAGCAGTCTTTGAGGTCCTCAACTCTCACAGCTTCTGGTAGCTCAGTTACCTTCCTCACATCCTCATTCTTAACCAGATTCAGCTTGCTCCAGATACCAAGGCACAGGAGAGCACGGGTCGATTGGACAGATAGTTGAGAGTGGATGTGTGAGAGGATTAGCCAGCCACAACTGAACAGTCATTCAACATCAATGGAGGTAGCTACATTAGACAGTGTTAGTATGATACAATACAAAGATGAATTTGTTAGAATGCACCTGGGATAGTCAAATAGCTGAGCACCGTGCAAGAAAGGCAAGGGTAGGTGTGGTGGTGTTCATGCCACCACATGATTGCATTGGCAACATGTTCAATGTTTGTGCTTAGATAGTGGTCAATTTCTGAGCCTAAGTCAACAGGCTTTGGAAGGGCAAGGGCAGGAAGGGAATCAAATATATTAGTCTAGATCAACAAGATTAGTATGGTGGCAGCAGCAGATCATTACTGTTTATGTGTGTACCTTTTTTTCCTTGTGGTCGGCTTGCTGGCTAGCACCTTCAGCATCTTCGAGATCACTGTCATTGGTAGTGACATTCTTGGTGGCCATGTACAAACACCAGAATTCTTCACACACTAATTCTTTGGCTGTTGAGATCCATTCCATGACCCAGTCCATTTTTTTGAAGTACAATAGCTTGTGTCATGGGTGAAGTACTAGTCTGATGTTATAAAAAAAGTCCAGTAGAATACATGATCACTTACTGATGGTAATTTGGTAGACTTCAGAACTGTCAGTGAGGGAGTAGTAGCAGTTGAGTGTTTTCTTTGCAAGCGAGACAGCGGTGTGAACAGAGACTAAGTACTTCCTGTCATAGGAGAACTTGCAGAACTGCTGGTCAATGTGATCCATGGCCAGAATGACAGTGGCCAAGTTGGGTGTTGTGTGCGAGAAGAATGTAGTAGCATCCTTGAGAATCTAGGCAATGGTTGACCATTGTGATCACTGGCACATGAGCAGTGGCACAGCAAACATGAGGTAAACACATGCATGTACTGCCAACACTCCACTCCTCATCGGACAGCTCCAACTTTCTCAACCCAAGCTCTCTCCTCTGTGTAATGCCATCAACTGCCTTCCGATGTCACAAAGCATAATCCAGCATATCAAACATTGAATTCCAGTGTGTTGCAATGTCACGTGGGAGATAGGTCAACTTCAATTTCAATTCCTTCAAGATTTCTTGCCAGGCTGGAAGGAGGATGGTGGTGGAATGAACAATTTTGTATGCCAGTTCCCGAACCTGAAAGAATGGCCCAGCTTTCAATCAATATGCTCACACCTTGAACAGTGCTAATCTAATAGGATGTGTTGTGCACTCTGGCTGCTCAAGCTCCTGGGTGGTCAGCTCTTCCAATTTGTCCATCCATCCTTCAACTCCATTGGCTATCATCCCTTCATCATTGTCCTCGTCCAGGTCATCTTGTCCACTCTCACTCAGCGTGTTAGCCTCTGTCTCATCACCAACCCCAACAAGCTCAGCATCCTGCAAATCAGCCTTTTTGGCATCAAACTGATGGAGCAAGGTCTTGGCTATGAAATTGATAATATGGAGGAAGCAGTATGTTTGGCTTGCATTACCCATGAACATGGGAACGAGCTCACTGAGCACATCAATCATTGTATTGTTGTTTGCAGCATTATCACACATCACTGCCAGGATCTAGCCCTGTCATCAGCATCAGGTATGTGTCTCTCATATTATTACTGACCTTATCAACTAATCCAAACCCTTCTAGGACACTGGCAAACACTGTCACCAGCTCGAGGCCAGTATGTGGCTAATATCCCTTTAGTATTCATTTCACAAAGGTACATTAGTTCAGCAACTCACAGCAGTGACTTCAATGACATCTAATGGCATTGTCAGTGGTTTTCCATTGTGTTCCAAATGGACACAAAAAGCAACATATGCCCGGTGGTTGGGTGATGACCAAGCATCCATGGTAAAGTTAATCTTGCCATCATATTCATATTCCTGCCGGTAGTAAGCCCATCAGTTGTGCATATCACATTGGATGCATCAATACTGACTTGTAATAATTTAGCTATTCTCTTCTGAGTTCATGTGAACATGTGTCAGACTTCGCATGTGACAGTCCATTTGGACAGTAAGTAATAATGTGGTCATCCAGTCTTCATTAACATTTTAAAACCTTTATTGTGTATGATTGTGAATGGTCATAGACTCTGATATCCATCTTACAATCTTGGCACTATATGACCTTGCATCAAATTACTTCCACCTTTCAACAAGTGTTCAAGACTTACTGTGTTTCTTCCCAAGTATGTACCCAATGCAAGTAAGTGATCTTCCCTTTCCTGGTCTGTTCAAAAGTTGCCGTGATTGACCCATTTTTCAGGTTATTCTTGCTGATTATGTTGCATACTTCCATAGCATCCTTGGCCTTGTCTGTCATGCTCATGGCCTCAATCCCCAGCAGCCCTTAGCATGTTTCCTCATGTTTCTGGTTGACTTCACATCCTTTTTGTCAAGATAGCAATGGACTATGTGTAGCACTGCAGCCTCACACACCACACATGAAGTCATGTGCATGTCAACCGTTAATCTGAACGATCTGTGGCTTCTGTTCAAAAAAAGAGGCCATAAATCAGAGCACATCAGTCCTTCATCAAATGGCTTTGACATGTCAGCAAATAAAAATTGACTATTGTAAATGAACCTCACTTAGCTCATCTTCAGCCCCTTCTGGCTTGTTATTGGAGCCCTCTGTGCTCTCAATGTCTGAATCCTTTTTGGCCATATTTTTCAGGGCCTCATCACCTGAGTCAATAACAATTGCAAACACCTCTTCTTCATCCTCTGTCCTCACTGTGGCCAATTGACTTTCCTGGGCCTGCCCATTTTCTGGTGCCGTTGTCACTGTGCTCATTGCCAGCGTGTTGCTACCAGTCACACACATTTTTTTTTACAGGAAAAGAAGCTTGTTCAACTTCAACATCCCAGTCATGCCTTTTCTCTTCCTTCTGCTTCTTGGACTTGGTAGTGAGCTGCTTTAGCCTTGTCAGTCATTTTTGGGATGTGTCTGCTTGACATCAGGGTATTGGTTGGTGGGTGAAGTTGTGGGATCAGAGTTGGAGATTGGTGCCTTTTTTTGATGCTATACATGGTCTGTGTTTTCCGAGTCAGATGGGGTTAGGTGAACATTTTTTTCTATACTACACACTCTGCATTCTCAAAGACACATGTGGTTAGTCTAGAAATATATTCTGCCTGGGATCAAGAGGCCTTAGCCAATGGGTCAATGCATGGGTATGGGTATGACAAGGGATGGGTACATGTAGGTGATATAACTACCCATACACCTACCCACACAGTACCTGTACCCTGACCCATGTGGGTAACCCACACCCCTGCTCTTGCCTGGTAGCAGATATGGGAGGTTGAGAGCTTGTCTTTGCAGTTTTTGTCTGAGGATGTGTTATTCACAGGCACAATGAGGACATGAGAGGATGAAGTGCTTCATGCTCTCCTTTACACCTGGGCAGTGCAGACAATTCAGGATGGCAGCATTGGCTCCCTTGTTGAGGGTTCTTGGCCACTTTTTTGGCCTCCTCATCAGCCCTCTGCCATGTCCTGAAACTTTCCCATTCCTCATAACCACTTTCCAACACACCCTGATGCTGTCCAACACATTCCTGAGCTTCCTGACTGTACTTAGTTATTTCATGACTCTGATTCTGATTCTGATATCTGTTTCCTGTTCCCAAATCTCAAACTTGTATTAGTAATTAACTCTGTCTTATTTCCTTCTGATTATGTTTCTCTGTTTTGTCATCATTTCTTCCACCTTACCAATCCATCACTCATATTCACCATAATGACACCTTTTCTTTGTAATCTTAACATTGCATTGCTATACACTGTTATTGGGTTTCCAAAACCTCTGATGTCTTTCCATTTCCAGTCCTATAGGACTTTTCATATAAACACCCTATATACTCTCTGTATTTCCTCAGTTCAGATATCAACTATAAACCATCTCAATCCCTGTCTTCTACTCAAGTCTCTGACTTCCCTCTGATCCATTCTCTTCAGTCTTAAGTTGAACTTGAGACTGATACTCTGACCTCTTGCCCAAAATCAAGGTACAAGACTCACACAGGGGCACAGCACATAAGCTGAAGCCAAAGTCCCTTACCCACCTGACCCCCTAGAGATTTTCCAGAAACCTCAGGATTGATTCCCAGGTTTTGACACCCTCTCATTTCATGTACACTGTAATACACAGATACCCAGCAGACATTGATGTCCAACTTCTTAGAATGACTCTCTTTCTTCAGTTTCTTGATTGTGCTGCAAAAGTGGCATATGAGGTAATGATCAGATTTCATGTTAAAAGGATCACTGGATTTTATTGAGGCCTGATTGTCTATGTAAATAGCAACATAGAGCTTAATGTCTGTAGGCCTCTTTGAAGACTGTGGTAAAGAAGAAAAAACCTCTTCTCACTATTACTCATAGGAAGAGGAGGTTGGCCTTTGCTCTCAAGTACCAGCATTGGACTGCAGAGGACTGGAAGAGGGTTATTTGGTCAGATGAGATCAAATTCAATAGGATTGGGTCAGATGGACAGGAGTATGTGTGGAAAAAGAAGGGAGAGGGGCTAACTTCCAGAGAGGTCAAAATTACAGTCAAGTTTGGAGGAGGATCACTGATGGTATGGGGTTGTATAGGATGGAATGGTGTGGGGGGTTTGAGTGGGGTTGAGGGGAGGATAGATGCTGAATAGTATGTGGCCATTTTGGAGGGAGGGTTGCTGCAGACCATGGAGGGATCTGGAATTCCTGCAGATGATGACATCTTTCAGCAGGATAACGATCCCAAGCATACCTCCAGAAGAACCCAGATCTGGTTTGAGGAGCAAGATATCAATCTTCTGGATTGGCCTGCTCAATCTCTAGACCTTAACCCCATTGAACACACTTGGGGTCATCTCAAAAGATGCCTTTCCAGTTATGAAGATGCTCCCAGAGGGGTTCATCAATTATGGGATAGGGTGTTAGTAGAGTGGGGGAAGATTTCTGTGGATGAGTATCAGAAATGGATAGAAAGTATGCCTAGAAGGATTCAAGAAGTTATCAAGGCCAAGGGAGGTCATACCAAGTACTAAATACCCAACATTGTACACAGTCAAACAACTGTCCCAATGAGTTGTCACTTTGACATGGCTGCTATTTTATCAGATCCTAACCAGGTCCTTTGGCCCTGTACCAATAGAAAGTCACAGGTACATACTTTATTCCATACACTCATATGTTCGGGTTAGGGTTAGGGGTTATCTGAGGTTATTGACATTAGTGAAAAACATGCAAACATTGGGACAGTTGTTTGAGCCACTGTGATGAGGAGCAATGCTGTTGAATGTAGAGTTTTGCTGCCCAATGGATGGGACAGTGTGGGGGATGACTTGGTGGGTGTGCAGCTAGTCTTACCACTGCTTGGTAACAAGCATTTCTCATACAGTGTTCCATATGGAGGGGTTTGACATAGGCTTCCAGGGTGTCCAATGCAGTGGAACTCATGGCACCGGTGATTCCTGGGGCCACCAGTCTCTTGACTCATCCCATCCTCTTGACTATTCCTATTGATTCCAAATGTGTCATGTTGGATTCTCCTGTGTATATTTCTTTGAACCAGACATCTACAGCATATAGCATCTTGGGGAGAGTAACCAAGGTGTACAATCATCTCATGAGAGAGAATGGAACACCTCTGGAAGTTTTTGCAAGATGATATAATTGCATAACATAAGCTGTGCCTTCTCAATGGCATATGTGGCATGAGCATGCCAGTGCAGAGTGTCATCCACTAGTACTTCTAGGAAGTGGTGTGTTGACACTGGTTTGATTGTTACCCCTGTATCATTATGGAGGGCTTCTCCTTCAACCTATTTAGAGAAGTTCATGACTGCAAACTTGAACATTTCAAATTTAGAGTTGTGCTCTTGTGACCATTCAATTCTGCCATCTGGTTGATATAGCATATCCTGTAGGGCATGGTGAGTCTCATGGAAGTCTTTTTCAAATGTGATGAAAACCATATCATTTATGAAGGTCAAGGTTTTTTCCCTCTGGCCTGTGGGTTCTGCTACCTTGACAAGGTTAGTGTTGTACATGGATGATGTATATCACCATAGACAAAGGGTCTCCCTGGCCAATTCCATTCATAATCAGAATCCAATCTGATAGAAAGCCATCAAAGGATAATCATCATCTGTCTTAGAGTGCCCTAGAAGTGAAGTCCACAAGTGAGCTTGGTATCTGTCTCTTTTTCATATTGTGAAGGAGACAATCTGTCACTGCATTTGGGAAAGCACCCTCTATGTTGAAGAATAGTGCTAAAGCAACTCTTCTTCACTGCTGTCTCTAGGAGGTGTAATGAGTCTCTTGTTGATTTTCCTGGGCACCCTCTAAAATGAAATGTGTGTTTGGGAGTAGGCCAATGATGGTGTTCTAGAAGGTAGGTTAGCTGGTCTTGCTATAGCTGTAAGAAGTTTCCCAGTGGTGTTGAGTAGTGCAATGGGGCACTATGCTGTAGGGGATTGACATTCCCTATGTATACAAGCTATTCCATTGGTATGGATGATAATGACAAAATACAGTGAACCCCAGAACTGGAACACCAACTCTGCATTTATGGAATGTTGGAGTTCATGACAAAAACTATAATAGGGCAGTGATTGCCCAGACTCAGCCGCTGCCAGAGAGGGGCAAAGAACGACTAAGGAATCCGAAGTGAAAACTAGGTATATATATGTAGCGGAGTGGGCGGAGAAGTGCTCGCTAATGATAATAAAGGGGACAGGAACAGGAACAGAAAGGAAATGGGATTAAGCGATGTAAGAAAGTGATGGAATGCCCCTGGAGGCTCA
>KN825209.1:0-26270 GCA_000827395.1 Paxillus rubicundulus Ve08.2h10 | reverse complement strand
CATCAGGGAAATGGTGAAGAAAAGGTAATCCATTATATAGTCATGATGCTGATGATAATGGTATATCTGGTATTATAATCCAATATCCTTGAGCCTGCAGAGAATATAATTAATTATAATCTCCTCACTTTTTCCCTGATGCCCGACTCGGGGATGACGGATTGGGCCTGTGCGGTTTTCGGGCCTCGAGGATGAACACCGTGAACGGGGCAAATTTCGACGTGAACAGGGGACGAAATCACGAAATCCCAATCCTCTCAACTCTGGACACTGGCCCATTGTGAATTCTGAAAACGTTTACATGAGTTGTCAGCTCCACAGCAATACGAGCGAGAAGGATTTCACTCAGGCTCGTTCATCGGAAGATGATGCATCGATGAAAAGATATACGATAAAATCACCTTGTCACCTTGCTCGAAGGTAAGTTCTGTCGCGTTGAAGCCTTTGCTTGAAGCGAGCGGTGGCTCTGTGCTACGTCCGAGTACCCACACGCGGATACCATGTTCATCGAAATAGCCCCACCCACTAATCCCGGTCCCCTCCCCAAAAGCGACCCCTCCTTCATGCCTTACCACATATCTTACACCGGCCCCGCCTCAATCTCCTGCTACTTCCGTATCAAGCCTACACATCCTTCCATACCATCCACATCCACACGCGCGGCAAGCCTTTCTACCCTCATGGAGAGCCAGATCACCACGAGTGAGACACAGAGGAGTCTCCGCTCTCTTGGTCCTATGGTTGGCAACTCGACGTCTACGACTGTCGTTAATGATTTCCTCGATGACAATGGAGAGTGCGTATCGAGACAAGCGAGCGGCGACAACATGGGTATGAACGTAGATACAGAGACACAGTCTATCTCGCTCGGCCCTACCGACACAGCCCAAGAACCACTCGACGACGCGATTAGTCTGAGGCCCGCACCAAGCAACCTGGAACGTGTCGTAGCTGCGTTTCGAGGACGACAGATGTATGGACAGGTCGTTGGGATGCCAGAGGAATACGGGGGGCTCGTATTGCGAGCGTCTTCACTGGATGGAAAAGGCCAGGGGAAAGAAGACGCGAAGGGGACCTTCAAGCCCACGTCCAAGAGAGCAATTGGGAATGCTAAAGCAAAAATCAAATTTACGCGTTCGGCACGTCGGTCGAAGCGCGCCAGCAGGACAGAAGAGAATGATGACGACGAGGATGACGAGGCTCAGGGAGGAGGGGATTATGGCAGTCATCTAGCTGAACCTCCAGCACCAATAAGAAAGTTGATACCCACATCGTCGTTTTTTTCTCTTGCGCTCTGGACTCTTGATATACCCGTCGACGAGGGGAGAGATGAATGTGCTTTGGCAGCTGAGGTGTGTGTTTCCAAAATTATTGCATATCGTTCGATATTCATCACCGTGGTTCATTAATATTGCAGATACCTCCTTAAGATGAATGAGAGAGATCCTTCTCGCTTGTGTTTCTGTAGGGCCCACAACTCATGATGCAATGACTGTCCATGGATTCACGATGCTGTCCAGAGTCGAGAATAATAGGATTTTGTTATTTCGTCCCCCCGTTCACGCTATTTGCCCAATTCACCGCGTTCATCCCTAAGGCCCGAAAACCCCAGGCCGATTCGTCATCCCCGGTACCTTCTATTAGTCTGCCCGTCCCGCCGTCTTGCATGCGTCCCTTCTGCCACCCCTGATATTCCTGTAGGAACCGGCTTTTTGCGGACGTATGAACGGATAAAGCGTGTAGCGACACGGTGACCGCCCTCCAGTGTCTTCTGGGGAGCCCTGTACTTGCGGTGATCATGACGAATCAAAATCATCAAAATCACGTTAGTCAATCAGCTGACCGACGCCCAAGTCCCTCCTTAGCCTTGGCCTTCGCTCCCTGGTCATTGAAAATGTGAGTTTCTCCAGCGGTGAGAACGAGACCTGAAATTTTGACAATGCAACTGTTCTTTTGGGCTAGCAGGCTTTAGCTCAAACAAAAAATGTTTGCCGTCGCTTCCGTTTCACGGTTCTGGCCGCAGCTGCCATTTACGTTCATGCCGATCCCAAACCCACCGGCCCTGCACCAGGGGATGTCTGGGTCAAATTTACTGGCTTCGCCTCGTCTGCTGGAGACTAGGGCAGATTGGGCGTTTGAAGGGGGTGGCTCGCCAAGGGTCAACTTCTCGTTGTAGAAATAACCACCCAAGAGGCTGCTGCCCTTTTTGGCTGGTGAGACACAACTTCGTCCTCATTCCTTTATCTTCATCCTTTGTTTTGATACCACATGTTGAATCCTTGGTATTCTAATTGATCTCGGCCAGATGAAGTGAATGCAGATGGGCCAGCAAAGTCAACCTTCCGTGTGTGAGGGGACCACATGAATTCACAGGAGGCAACCGTAAACAATTGAATCATGTACAGAGCGAGGAAAAGCAGAGACCACCCGATGGCGGGATGAGTCGAGACGGAAACTTGGGTGGTACGCTATAAAGGCTGTTGAAGGGGAAAGGGAGGTTTTGTGTTTTGTTTTTGAGTTTGGCTCTCAAAGTAAGAGAGAAGCAATGCATCCCAACAAGCGGACAAAGGCAACACAATATCTACTGAGCTTTTCAACCAGCCCGAGCCGTGTAGATGGCCGTTGCCCCTGGGTGTGAAGGTTCTGCAGGGGTTTCGCCGACGAGGCAACCGGTTCCCTAGGGAATGTTCTCACCGTCTGGTTGGGTAGGTCTGTTTTTGGGCAGTGTTCGTGGGTGTCTGTGATTGTGAGTCGCCCAGTCCATGTTTCACTGGTGCTACCTAGGGATGTGAATCGGTAAAAGTGAATCGGGGAATCACCCAGTTCCACAGGACGCATGACGGAAAAACAAAGATATACTGGCCAGGCACAGCATGTTGACGTTATCTCTAGTCATGGGCTCGATGTTCATAATCCACCAAAGGCCAGTGGGATCCGCATCCCATGGAACGGTGCAATGCCAGCCTCGGAGGAAGACATCCCCTGTTCCGGAGCTGGTAGGGTTGGGATCGGCACGGGCGTAAATGGCAACTGCGGCCAGAACCGTGAAAGGAGGGGGCGATGGCAAACATTTTTGAGCGAGAGAGTCGGGTTGTTAAAATCCAAATCTCTTTGTCACCTCTGGAGAGAATCATGTTTGCCAATGACCAGGGAGCGAAGGCCAAGGCTAAGGAGTGAATGGAACAAAAGTGAAGGCTCGGAAACACGGAAGACTATGTGAGTGTCAACAGAGGCGTCAGTCGGCTATACTTACATCTTGTTAACTACTTGCATGAATGTGATGAGGTTGATTCATCATAATCATCGCACGTACAAGGCTCCACAGAAGGCGAATTGCGGAGGACCGTCACCATGTCGTCACACGCTTTCGTTGTTCATACGTCCGCAAAAAGCCGGTTCTTACAGGAATATCGGAGCATGGCAGATGGGGTGCATGCAAGACGTGGGACGGGTTAACCAATAGGAGGTGTCGGTGATGACGAATCCGACCTGGGGTTTTCAGGCCTTCAAAGGGATGAACACGGTGAACTGGGCAAATAGCGTGAACGGGGGGACGAAACCACGAAATCCCAATATTCTCAACTCTAGACAGTATCGTGAATTATGGGCAGGCGTTGCGTCACCCAGTGAACGTCGATATGACTTGTGGGCTTTACAGCAACACGAGCAAAAATGGTTTCTCTCATTCATCGTAAGAATGTATCTGTGATGCAACACGGTGATGAATATCGAGGGAAAGATATGCGATAATTTTGGAAACACACACCTCAGCAGCTAACTTTGTCCATTCTGCCAAAGCCCTCACATATTCATCTCTCCCCTCGTCGACGGGTATATCAGGAGTCCAGAGCGTAAAAGAAGAAAACGACGAAGTGGGTATCAACTTTCTTATTGGTGCTGGAGGTTCAGCTAGATGACTGCCATAATCCCCTCTTTCCTGAGCCTCGTCATCCTCATCGTCATCATTCTCTTCTGTCCTGCTGGCGCGCTTCGACTGACGTGTCGAACGCGTAAATTTCATTCTTGTTTTAGCATTCCCAGTTGCTCTCTTGGACGCGGGCTTGAAGGTCGCCTTCACGTCTTCTTTCCCCTGGCCTTTTCCATCCAGTGAAGGCGCTCGCAATACGAGGCCCCCGTATCCCTCTGGCATCCCAACGACCTGTCCATACATCTGTCGTCCTCGAAACGCAGCTACGACACGTTCCGGGTTGCTTGGTGCGGGCCCCAGACTAATCGCGTCGTCGAGTGGTCCTTGGGCTGTGTCGGTAAGGCCGAGTGAGACAGACTGTGTCTCTGTATCTACGTTCATACCCATGTTGTCGCCGCTCGCTTGTCTCGATACGCGCTCTCCATTGTCATCGAGGAAATTATTAACGGCAGTCGTAGACGTCGAGTTGCCAACCATAGGACCAAGAGAGCGGAGACTCCTCTGTGTCTCACTCGTGGTGATCTGGCTCTCCATGAGGGTAGCAAGGCTTGCCGCGCGTGTGGATGTGGATGGTATGGAAGGAGGTGTAGGCTTGGTACGGAAGTAGCGGGAGATTGGGGCGGGGCCAGTGTAAGATATGTGGAAAGGCATTAGGGAGGGGGTGCTCTTGGGGAGGGGACCGGGATTAGTAGGTGGGGCTATTTCGATGGACATGGTACCAGCGTGTGTGGGCTTGTACTACTACAAAGTTGTAGTTGGACAGGCAACTTGGTTGTCACGTGGGCTGCGATAGATGTCCACAGCCACTTCTCAAGTCTTGTCAACGTAGATGGGAATAGTCTAAATAAGTAGATAAGTATGTTTCCAACGAATTGCGTGGTCCACCAGCTGAGGTATCATTCCATCAATCCTTCCAAAACCCTTCCCATGTGGCCATCCTCTTTACCCCATCCCAATCCTTTCGCCTGAACACCTCTTGCCCCTGAATCAGTCTTAACTCCCTCCCCTTCATCCTTCTATTCATCCTTCCCGGCTCCCGCGCATCCAGCTCGTCGTCCGAGGAAGTAAGATCCAATAAAGACGCAGATTCGTGCGTGAGAGTGAGAATATCATGCGTCTTGGAGAGTGCATGGGAGGTTGCGTGCGCAAGGAAGCTTTGAGAAGACAGGTCGGGCGACAGTGGGGGGGCGGATGGCGGCGAAGAGGGGCAGGATACAACGCTTTGTGTGAGCTTGAAATGCCCTAGTAGAAGTGCCGAGAAGAGATCGCCAACACCAGAGAAGTAGCCTGGTATCAGGGGCACACAACTTGCATAGACAGTTGATAAAGGTCCGCCTCCAAGGTCATCATCACCGTTGATGGAGGATGCCATGCAAAGGAGGTAGGGGGGCTCTTCGTCCAGTGGCTTATTTATTTCGTTTGTGAAGCTGGTCCCCGGGGTCAGTTGCGTGGGAGTGGGCGGGAGGAGATAAGAAGGTAGGGAAGTGAAGAGTTTGGTCAGTGGGATGGAAGAGATGACCACGTTGGGAACCTGGTAGATTTTGTGCAGCTTGTGTAGAGCGGCTCGGAGGGAAGGAAGATCAATTAGAGGTATTTCCGTAAGAACTCTGAGGCAAGGTCAGTCAGTGAGACGGGGTCCGTAAAGGCAGGTGACTTGTGGAGTGCACATACTCGACCTCGAACCAATTCGGAGTGATAATCGTCGCCAATGGAAGCATTTGTCGGTATAGTGGTACACAGTTTTCTGCCACGTATACTTTGCCTGCATCTCCGATTACGGCTGGAAATATTTGATCGAGTACACGACATGAGACCGAAGGGGAGCGAGTCACTCACGATCGAGGAGGTATAGTAGATTCGCATTGGCAGTTTTGAGCTTTTGGACAAGCTCGTGCACTGCACCCAGTGAATCTGCATTAGGGATGTACCCAGTGAGCAGGCGGCCTGGTATAAGCACGCCTGATTGTTCCATCAAGTTGAAGAGGCGAGTGAGCTCCTCTGCGGTGGTTCTGGTGCCTCCAAAGTCACCGTAGCCTGCATACGAGATACATGGACTCGAAGTCTCCATATTCCAAGCCTCAAAGGCTCACCAGAATGATTCGAAAAGTTGACTGTATTCACGACCTTTGATGTTGGTTAGTAGGCCATTGAAGATCTTAGATTACACAACATGTGCTGGGCGCTCACATCAACGTCGTAGCCCATGCACTGAAGGGGGAAGACCGCTGCCTTTCCGCCAACGTAGCCAAATGAGACGTGTGATTGGATGCTCAGGATTCTGTCACTGCGGACGGTGGGCCAAGGTCAATACGTTATAGTCGATACATCGGAGGTGATATGGGGGACGTGCCTAGGGGTTGCTGCTAGAAACATGTCATTGGTGTGTGTGGGCTGTCCTTGGATTGGCATGGCGGTGGTGGGCACCATGTACTGAATATTCAGCGTTGTGGACAAGCTTGAGACGAATGTCTCAGAAAGACTCGTTAACTTTCGTTTTGCCAACCGCGGATGTGTCTCCCAGTGATATTCTTAATTAGGGAGCCGGCCACGTGGGCACATTTGTTCCCGTAAGTCGACTGCATCGCACAATTGGAAGGTCTTCACTGCGGACTGACGCAGTACTCGCTACCAGTGAAAGACCAGGCTGCGTCTCTGTCCCAGAGTACCGTATTAATTAACCATGTCAGACGGTACAAGGTGCGTTACCAGAGTGCCCAACGCCAACACTCTTTGACTCCACCTCAGGCTCCGTCAAACGTGGTCCGATGCACTTGGTGGCGCAGAGTCCAACTTTCGCCAATTACTGACTTCTTATAACTCGAATGAATGGAAACACGTATCTCTTGCTTCCGATGCGCCAAATGTACCAAAGGCAAAGTCTAGGGCTTCGCTCAACCCCGTGTTGACAGACGTGGTCGTGCATCGCAGGCCTACCAAGTCGGGCGAGAACGTGTATAGAGTCGTTCTGGACGTGCCTGCCACAGACGAATCATCCTCTCTGGATGCGTGGAAAGCCGTCCTCACGACCCCCGAGCTCAGACAGGAATGGGACCCCGCTGTCGAGGGTGCTCATCTCGTCGAAATGTTCGACCGCAGAACGCGAATAGCGAAGACTCAGTTCACGCTTGGGTGGCCAGCTAAGTGCGCGCGCGTCAAATTCATGTGCTCATTCTGGCGCTAAAGTGCTATCAACAGCCCAAGAGACGCAGTGACGATTTCTAGGCTGCATCAGGACGCTGCCACCATCATTGATATCTCCACTTCCCTCCCTCGTTCGGTTGATGAGCCTGCGTATCTCAGACCTTCCCCTCCTTACGTCAGGTCACATGTCGCATGTCAGTCCTTTCGTATTCATATCTTGGTCTTTGTCCCAATCGTGACTAACACTCCAACAGTATTCACGTGGTGCATCCAGGTCATTCAACCCACTCCCGCCCAACCCCCTACGTCCCCCTCTGATGCCCTCAAAAAACGTCTTTCTCTCGTCCTCTCAGCTCCACGTCTACGAATAACTTGTTTCTGGCAACACGACCTCCGCGCCGTTTGGAACTTGGGCTCGTCTTCATCCGCCTGTCAACAACTTTGCACCATGATGCTAGGCTTGTATAAGACTGTTAAGCACCGTGGATCGCGGATTCCCATGTTGGCTGGGTATGGCTATGGAGTCGGCATTGAAAGAATGAGATTCCAGCTCGATAGACAAGCATTGACCGTTGAGTATTCGGTGCACCCTGAAGAGGATGGCAGTGAGGAAAGCGGGAGTACTACCCAGAACCTGGACGAACTACGCGAACACCGAAGACTCACGCGCTCTATCGAATATCTTTTACCCGCCTTCGAAGGCTGGGACGTCCAAGTCTCGACTAAAGCCTCCTCTGAGAAGGTCGAGAAGCTACCTTGGACAGCGATAGCTATACGTGCTAAGCCTCCACCTTCTACCCCAGGAGGCGTGGGGAAGTTGCTTGAAGTGACGGCATTCCGCATCACGCACGCTCCCCTACCCAATAGCCACTCCATCCTCAAAGTCTGCATCGTCCTCGAACTCTCGGGGCCCTCAAGGGGAATCAGGCTCAATGGTCTTCCACAAACAATCCAAACCATCGAAGAACGCGACCCTGGATCCTTCTTCGCCATCCAACAGCAACAACAACAACAGCTCTTGCAAGATGCATCGAGTACAGCAGACGCGACCTTCCAGACGTCCTCTTCTGTGAGCTCAGTGGGGACTATTGGGAGCGGTGGGACTTCGATGGGGCAACATTTGATAGGGGTGGTGACGGAGAGATCGGTTGCTGCTGAAAAGTCGATACTATCGAGGGTGAAGAGGAGTTATATTTATTTCTCGTCATTACTGCAAGAGCCCGAGGCAAAGTGGAAGAGGAGTGAGTCGCTTATTGCTTGCTTTGTCCCCTTACCCATGGGGATTGAACTGACGCGCGTGTTCAGCGACGGAGGCGAGAGGTGTATCGGTGACACAGTTGGATTCGATCGATCCGACGCTTGTAGTGTACCGTGCGGAGGCAACGTTTGTTGGTTTGGGACTGTGGGATCTGTACGGCGCGTTGGTGTCTCCCGGAGCGCGTGTATTCTGGGACAAGCAACACGATGATGCAACACTACTTGAAGACGTCAATGAGCTTTCCGAGCTCTGGCATTTCAAGACCAAACCTGCATGGCCTGTAGTGTATGTTCCCAGCTTCCTATTATCTTTAATTCACCGCATTGACATTGACAATCGATGCTGTGGGTAAACCCTAACAGTGGGCGAGACACCGTGCTCCTCAAAACCGTCTACAAGTCCCCCACCACAATCCATGTCTTCTCCTTCTCCGCTGAGGATCTCTACCTCTTTCCTTCTCTCCCGGCTCCAGATCCCTCCATCATCCGCACACAAGTTGATCTTCAAGGCTGGGCTATAGAAGCTCTCTCACCATCCACGACGCAACTTACTCTCCTCGAACAATCGGACCCTAAAGGATGGTCCAACAAGGCGACCACGATCCCTGCTCAGATGGTCGGTGCTGTAGCAGGCGTGGGCGAGTTTGTGATCAAATGTGGGGGGCCGCCTGTTGTTACGAGACTTACGGGAGCGAGGGCGATTGAGATGAGGTATGAACATGAGAAGGGGGTATTTAGGGTTGCTTATGAGGGGTCTGAAGGGAGGAAGGGTGGGTTGAATGGAGTTAACGGGGCGAGTGGGTCTACAAGCGCAGGCACGAGTGGGAGCGGGGAGGAGGGTCAACTTGCAGCGAATTCGATAACGACAACGTCGGTGCACACCATCGAGTGTGAGATACGATGTGACATGGACACCTGGGCGTCATCCCTCGATGTTGTCGTTGACCCGCCTCCTCAATCCGTCACGGCCCTCCGGCGACATCGCCTCTCATCCCTGGGTGGCGGGCTTTGGCTGACTCTCACGCACGACGCCTTATTCGCATCTGACGAACGTCTCCTCGCAATCGTGCGACGGGGCCCGATAAACTCGGCGAGGGATAAGGGTGTTGTGATGGTCAATGGGGCACGAGTGACTGTGGATGTGGAGGAGCTCCCAGAGACAGAGCTCAAAGCGCTCAGCAAGAAGAAACGGGTGAAGCCTCCTAGGATTCCGCTTGATCAACCCCCTATTGTAAGCGCCATCCGGCGCCGACGTGCAGAGTGGGAAGGCGATGGGACGGCGACCTCTAGTGCTGGTGGCGCAGACACTGACAATAGCAGCGCGGAGCCTTCGAAGCCTGCTACCCCAGAACCCTCGGAGCCCAAGTCCTCCAGTTCGGCGGTATCATCCGGGTGGTTATCAACACCCAAGTTTTCGAGTCCGTTGGCAACCTTTTGGTCGAGTGCCATGGAACAGGCGACGACCACGACACAGAGTGCGGTAGCTGCCTTGTCACCCACCATGGGGTCTGGAGATGGTGCTGTACCTTCGGCTTCCAAAGCGCCGTTGCAGCACGTTGCAGAAGCACTACACTGGCTGCGGGAACTTCAATCACGTCCTGATGCCGGATGGACACTTGTAAGCGATAAAGGCTTCTCGGTCCAACGCAAACTCTTCCCGGAGATCTCTCCCCTAATACCCGTTCACAAGGGCGAAAAAGTGATCGAGGGTGTATCAGCCGAAGAAGTCTCCTCCATCGTTACCTCCTATGATTGTCGCAAGACATGGGACGACAAATTCGGATCTGCAGTTGTCCTCGAGCAGTTCGGCGCCAAATGTCATACGGCATTTCTCGTTTCCAAGGGTGGGTTTCCGTTCCGAGATAGGGGATTCTTCGTTGCGTCGTTGTTGGCACGATCGAAGCTTCCACAGGCGGTGGGGTCGGATGGGGGCGTTGGGGTTGGAACCTCGGGCAACGAACCAGGGTCCTCACAAGAAACGCGCACCGTCACGTTCTGTGTCTCTTGCTCTTTCCACCCTGGCTCTGCCTCCTCCTTCAGTCCCTCAAAATACAATCCGTACACTTACCCTCTCGGGCGCGTGCTCATCGATGGCTGGGTTCTTGAGACGCTCGATCCATATACGAAAGAGAACTATGCGATCCCTTCCACGAGGGTGACAAGAATCGTTGCAGTGGATTATGCGGGGAGTGTCCCAGCTGCTGTTAATTCGATGATGAATGCTGGGTTGGCGAGAGCTGTCAGTGCCGTGGAAGGGTATATGAAGGTGACGTCACCGGTGCCGTTTGTGAGGTTGCCTGCTGCAGGATTGGTTTTCGCGGAACAGAAGGCACCAGGTGGGAATTTGGGCATCGGCGTTGAGACGACGTTAGTGGTTGGGGTAGGCGTGGGGGTGTCGAGCAGTGGATCGTCTGCGACGTGGAAATTGCGGAGAAGGGATGAACAGAGGGTGTTGATTGCGACGAAATTTGACTCTGCTGAGAGGGTACACACCAGTTTGATGCTCTTGACGATGTCAACGCCACGCTCGAACGGCAGTACGGGCGTCGGTGCTGGTAAGGCTGACGAGTCCACTGCCAGGGCGAACAAGGTCACGCCCAACTCGCTGGTCAGCACACCTGAGGTGCGCCCCTCAGGTCGCACAGAGTTCCCCTCGTCGGCACCGACGACACAGAACCCTCGCCGAACCTCGTCTGCGTCTGCAAGCTCGCCGTCCAGCGAGGGAATTAAGCCCTCATCGTCTTCTGCGTTCACGATCAAAGGCGAGCTCAAACACACGACGGATCTCATCGTTGCTGAGATGGTGGTCGATACAAAGCTCTATTCAGAAGGATACAACGTGAAGATTACATCGAGAGTACGGGAGGCGACCAAATTCGTTCCGCTCCCTTCCACCACCACTTCCCTTGACCAGGCCCCCGGCAACATAGTCCCACCACTGGGCACAGGCTCAATGCCTACCAAAAACTCAAATTCAGACACACGTGTACTACCCATCTCATCAAGCGTGTACACTGTCCCGGCTTCCCCTCTCCACTCCGCGGGGTTGAACGCCGACCGGCCGCCGAGGCACCTATTGAGGTTGACGCTACCCACGGCTCAGTACCAGGTGTCGACTGTGCAGGATCCGCTGACTGGCGAGACTCGTGGGGCGCCGCCGAGGCCGCAGTGGTTCTTGGATTTGCAAGAGCGTGGATTTGTTGTGCAAGTTGAGATCAGGCCGCGAGGTGGGGCTGGTGGCAGCGGCGATCTCAGTGGCGGTGGCGTGAGGAAGAACCGAAATGGGGGTGGGGCTGTAGTGACGGTGGACGGTGTGGTCGTTGGGGTTGCGGGTGAAAAGGAGTCATTGACGGCGCTTGGGCGCGATGAATTGCAGGACGATAGGGTATCAAGGATGTTGACTCTGCATAGGTGAGTTGGATGGCGTGCTTTCTTGATCTGGCCAAGCGCTGATTATGCTGCTGCTGTGGTGGGCCACCTAGGTCCGCTGACGACGGAGACGTGTTCCCCGACGAGCTCAAAGTCCCTCTTGCGCGTGCGGATCATTATCTATTGGATAGGGATACACTTGTTCCAGCCGTGGAAGTCAGTGAACATGATCCGAAGACGACAGAGGAGGATGGTCCGAAGCAAGAAGATTTCGAGAAAGGACTTGCTTTGGTAAGACTACTCCTATATTTGAACTATGCAATGTTTTTGAGTTCTGAAACTGGGCGTTATGTTATGTTTTTGGCACAGGACGCCCTGGAGAACGGAACCGTGGCGCAAACCCTTGCCCCTCCTTCTGTATCTGGAGGGTTGCTGGGCTTCTTGAATGCTTATCCTAATCCTCTGACACGTTGGACGTCTTCGGTGAGAAATTCCGAGCCACGGCGACCGTCTGTCGTGTCATCGTGTCAGTCCTCTGGCGCCATTCCAAAGTTACCTGGAGGACTCGTTGAAGCTGAAAAACGGGACGCTGCGACATCGTCGATGGCGACGGCGACGGCAACAACAACGTACCCACTATCGAGTGTTCTAATCATAGCGCTAATCGCATTCTTGATTGGATCGCTGCTGCGATCTCTTCTCTCGCCTGCAGATTTCATTTACGTGGTAGCGGATGCTCAGGATGCCGAGGAAGTTGGCACTGGTTGGCGAGAGATACGGCGATTGGTCGAGGTCAAGTACATTGTTGGTGGATGGGACTTTCAGATTGCTGTTGTTCGAAGACATTGAAATATGTTTTTTGTCTCCACCTTGTTTGGCAGCTACCGTAGTTTAAACACAATCCTGTACAACACCACAGCATAATATGGGTACTGTAACGATTTGTTGTGTAGAGGAGGGGATGGTGTGCACGAGGATGCTATGAGTTGGAACGCGGCAAACGGCGTGCTGAGTTTTTATAACCATAGTCGGCGACAATTGGCAATTTCCCATCTGCCATTCTCGCCTTGCGTATCCAGTTTGGCACGAAAGCTATCTTCGCCCCACTTCCATCTACCGACGTCCTCCCCCCTTCCTCGTCGTCCTCCACGACGTCCCCCCCTTGTCCTCATCGCACTTCACGTCCTCAAGCCCTTTTGCTATCTAACCTTGCTTTGCACTCCCCCCGTGGGAAGTCTGTGATAGCTTGAGCTATCCTAGTATAACTCGCACGCCAACAGCTGAAGCTTCTGTTACCGTCGAACTCTATTTCCCCGTCTGGCAGCCCCATATCTGCTCTCCATATACCTCTTGCTCGATTCCCTCCTCGACTCCTTGCTCTAACAACGTCTTTTTCCACAACCTAATACCAATATGGCCGCTGGCCCTCCAGGATCGATGTCTGTACTACCTGACTCTACGCTTTCATCGTCGGACCCATCATGGGAGGGAGACAGAATGTCAGCCGTTTTCTCATCTCTCCACATTCTTGCCACATGCTGACTCTGCCGACGTCTATACAGGTTCAACATCTACATCTACGATTACTGTAACAAACGTGGCTTCCGCAAAACCGCACGAGAATTGCTAGCAGAAGCAGA
Organism: Paxillus rubicundulus Ve08.2h10; assembly: GCA_000827395.1. Lineage (NCBI taxonomy): Eukaryota > Fungi > Basidiomycota > Agaricomycetes > Boletales > Paxillaceae > Paxillus > Paxillus rubicundulus. The sequence continues at coordinate 12,935 of KN825209.1, read as the reverse complement.
GATACCTCCAGACTCTGCGCCTCCGATCAACGCGAAACAGGGATTGTTGTTCGAGTCCGTTCATCACATCTATACCTCTCGTAGCTCTCGTTCACTGACTAATCAATCCATGTTCTTCAGATGGTGGAGTGTTTTTTGGGTGCTTTTCACCGCAAAAAGCAATGGCGCAGGAACGGAGGATGCTATGTGTTACACCCAGGTATGTGGACAGGCTCGTGCCCTGTAGTATTCTCGCCACCGACATCGGAACTTTCTCCCCGCCAGCACCAAATGCAACAAGCAAGTATGAGGCAGGGAATGAGGCCCCAACAGCCATCACAAATGAGTCGTATGATAAATGGTGCGCAAGCACCCCAAGGGTCGACGCCAGTCGAGGACAGCTCCCTGACGGTGCCGGTCCTTCTTCTCTACCAGGTAACCTAGGTCCAATGCAAAACGGCGCTCAGGTGCCATTCTCGATGTCCGGCGCACAAACCAACGGAATCCCGATCCAATCGGGTGCGCCCCCCCCTGCCAGCGCCAACCCTGCCCAGCAACAAAACTTCAATCAACTTATGCCCAGCCAACGACCAGGCGGTCCTCAACATCGTGGCCCCAATGGTGTCAATCCATACCAGTCTCCAACGATGGCCCATTCACCGCAGCATCAAGGGGGCAACGCTGGTCCGAATCAGCAGCACCCGCAAGCGCCCATGGGCCAGCTTGGCCCATCTCCACATATGGCTCACATAGTGCAGGGAGGGATGCAGCCGCCCAACTCAAATATGGGTCAGGTTCAGCCGAACCAAACACCGCCATTTTTACAGCTTGGCAGGTCCCCCAGCCGGCCTGGTACCCCTGGACGAGGCATGATGCAGCCCAGCCCCTCATTGATGAATCGTCAGACACCCGTGAATGTTCCAGATGGGCCCCTTAACACTGAACTTGGTCGTCTTCCAACACCACAGTTGTCAACTATCAGACAGGAATCGGGCTTGAACGATAAGGACTTACACTCGCTTACGTATGATGAAAAGGTGATTGGATCGTGATTGAACACGTTAGGCTCGGTATTGACGTTATTCTACCAAGTTTCGTATCGCGACATTGGCCCGACAACGGGGCGCTAATCAAGGCGGGAGAAAACCTGGTCCTTCGGGACCGCAAGGATCTGCAGGTCCTTCAAACCCCGCTCAAGGCATGCAGCTCCGTCCACAGCACATGCAACCTCAGCAGCAGCAGCCACCCCAGCAGCAGCAACAGCAACAACAGCGAGTGGTGAAGCGGAACAGCACATCTCCAGGAGAAGAAGTACATTCCCCGTCGTCCCTCTGTTATTCGATATGATACTCAGATGACGTATTATAACAGCATGGCCAACTGCCCAATAGCGAGGGCTCACCACCGGACAGGAAGCGCGTACGGCGGTCATCTGTAGGCATGGATCAAGCACCGCCAGTTGCTCAATACCAACATCAGCAGCAGCAGCAACAACAACAACAAACTCAACAGCTGATGAACGGCGGCATGATGCGGCCGGGACCTGGACCAATGTCTGGTAGACCGGTGAACAGCTTTCAGCCTCATGGACCCCCAGGTATGGTCAACCCTGGGATGGGTATGCAAATGGGTGGCCCCCAGATGTCTGGGAATGTAATGAGCCCTGCAATGGGCGGGCCTCGCGCAACTAGCATGATGGGGGTGAGTCTGAATCGGTCTTTCCTCTTCGCTGTCCTATTAAGAACCGTAACGCACACCGATTGCAGTACCATCAAGGTATGCGGGCAGTCACAAAGGACCTTGCAATGGCTAATCTGCCTGGAGGGGGGGGAGGGGGCACTCCTACTCCTGGTGACCCTTCTTTCAACCCTGGTCAAGGGCAACCATCTTTCCCTGGACCACAGAATAATCGCGTGGGTCAGAACAAGCCCATGGGGATGATGCCACCGCCCTCGCCAGCTGGGGGTCCCCCAAAGGAGCAATCCAAGGACGTGAATAAGGTACCAGGGCCAAACGGGACCGAAGGTTCACCCCGAAACCAGCAACCACCGAACCCTACCCAATCTGGCGCTCAAGGGCCGCCTAATGCGGGCAGTAGTACCCAGGGTAGCACAGCACCACCTACACCAAGCGGAACGAGCTCAAGTATGACTGCACCATCGCCGTCTGCTGTTATTAATGGGACGCCAACGATCAATCCAGCTACGCAGCCCACGACTTCCCTGCCGGAAGTTCCAACATCATTCCTCACTACTGACTTTATGCAATCGGTGGCTAACACGTTGGACGATTTCGATCAATCGTTGTTTCGGCCAGAGGACACTGGGATTAACTTTGAGCAAGATTTTCGCGAGTGGTTCAACCCCGATGACCTAGACATGAAGTGATGCAGGATTGAAAAGGATGGAGATGGATGAGGGGGGAGCTCTTGATCGACGGTTGCTTTTTGGGACCACCATATCAGTCCTCTGTGTTTTCCTTGTTCTTGATTTCCTCGCCATGTCTGATACATCCATCTATCAGGTTTGTATGTACATATACACAATCTGATCTTCCCTACTCATCTTGCTTTTCCACTAACTCGCGGATTTTTTCTATTTATATTGACAAAAGCTGCTTGTCCAGCCGATGATATCTTGGCTCCCCTCCGTTTTAGATAGCTTATTTTCCGCGTGTCGTCCTCTTTTTTTCTTTCTTTCTTTCGTTGTAATTGCTGTTTCCCTCTTTTCGTTGCAGTGTTTGTCCCTAGCTTTTCAATCTTGCAGCATGTACGAGTAGGTACTGTCACTTTCCCCTGCTTTCGTTTCCGCATTGTGCAGAGGGCAAGTCCACGAGGAAAGCCAACTCGATGGCGAGACAGATTATTGCGATCAACATAACACACAAAAGAACAGGTCAATAAAGCGAATATAAGTTATATGCGGTATCATGCATAGAAAAGAATAGAGGTGTAGGAGAATATCATTAACAGGCGTCACGCCGACTCTGTCAGCTTCCGTCGTCGTTCGCCTACTTTCCAAATGACGTCTTTGAGCTCTTGGACGACCTCTCCTCCTGGACCCCAGCGCTCCATCTTGAGGGAGGGAGAGTCCGGGAATCGTTCGTGCCCTGGACGACCAGCGCTCTCTCGATGCGCTTTCGCGAGCTGGATGCGTTCTTCTCTGCTCAGCTTTGTCCGCTCCCGGGTGAACGTGCCCACGCCACCCGTATCAGCTTCAAACACCTGCTCAATACCAGGCGAAAGAAGGTGTTGTACCGATGTCGTCAGCAGTAGATGCGAGGTGACGTCATCCGGGTAGACGGTCTCGCCATCTGATGATACGACCGCCAGACTGACGTCCCCATCCGAGCAGAGTTCCACAGGCGGCGTTGGCGTCACTCCGGGGTGCTTCTGAACATCCACCTTGTCGCTGCCGTTGCTGTCCGGTCCAAGAACCGGGAGATCATCGTCGATGTCGTCAGTTGGTGGCGTGGAGGGAGTGACGATGCTAATAAGACGTTCGCGCCCGCGCTGACACTCCCGCAAAGCGAGCCCTAGCTCGCGACGTAGGCGCTCGTAGGCCTGGATTGCAGGATGCTCCGACGTCTCTCCAGCGCCGGTTCCAGCACCATTTTCGCCTCCCGCAGACGTCGACATCGACGATCGTGGTGAATGTGCGGGCGAATGTATGATCCTTTCTTCTTTCAACAACGTGACACATTGCTCGAGCTGTTCACGCGCGTCGGTAAGCGCGGAGGAGATGGCGTCCACGTGTGCTGCGAATCTGGTGAGATGAGATGGTGTGGGTGCGAATGAGACGATGTGGTCGATTGTTTGGGAGAGTACAATGGTACGTGCAGGAGGCGGGGAGGCGAGGGAGCTTGGCGTGTGGATGCCGGATACACTTTCAGAGGCTGAGTCATCCATCCCGAGTTGTTGTTCCTCGAGTTCCTCCAGGACTTCCGACAGTCGTGAAGATGCATCGACCAACGTAGATGTCAACAAGCTCATCACGGAGCGAACATCCTCCCAATACACCTCATCTTCATGGTCCTCAAACCGCAGGGCTAGTAAATGCGAGCAAGCAAATCTTTTAGATGCCAGTGCGCTCTGTAACGACTGATGCAATGCAGACAATGACAATGGATGTCGTGTTGTTTGCATGCGGGTATACTTGGAAGCCGGAGACATCGTAGTTCGGCGTTTCCATGAATTGCCTCGTGTGAGCGAGGCGGGGGCGCTGCGATGTGATAGCCCAAACGTCTGTACACCTCCGCTGACACGTTTCCGATGCAAGCTCAATGCAGCTGCGCCGAACGATTCGTCATCTTCACCACCCGCGAACGAAGAGTCAGCCGTCACCATCGACGCCTCTTCCTCAGATACATCAGCGAGCGGCTGTGACGGCGTTGCGGGCATGCTCCGACTTGGCTTCTCTATTGGGGTGGGAGATGTGGTAGTACACAGGAGGGTACTGAGATCTGATCTCCGTTTATCTCTCCGCTGTGTTAGTTGAAAGACCGGTGGATTCCCAGCATGGGCAAGTGCTGCATACGATCCATTCCATGTTGACCGCTTATTCATGCGGTCCGTGAGAGACGTGGTGCGTTTCCGCGATCCGGGAAGGGATAATGGTCGTTGAGAATCGCTGTTGAAGGTCGATTTCATGGGTGATGGCGGTGCGTACATTTCGGAGAGTTGGGCTAGTTCGGTGGGGGATGTGATGGCGGAGAGGAGCTGTCTGACGTTATCGCATTGCGTCTGAGTTGTCAGAAGAGATGTGGAAAGGGCAACTCGAAGGGAGGAGGATGGTGTCGGTGGAGACGCAGGGCCATAAAATATACTGTGAAAGAGATATCAGTTGGCAATGAGGCAGAGTCACCACCCCCACGGTACCTTTGCTCTTCATTTTCCAATATACTAAAGGTGTCATTGATCATCGAGTCCCATAGTTGACCAGCGGAAATCAAGTGTTGCAAGGCTTGTAGAGACTTGGCAGTATCAGTACGGCATAGTTCTCGAAAGACGAGATTAGACTCACCGGTGTCATAACATCGAGTTTAGAGCGTATATCTAGCTTGTGAACATGCATATAATACAATGTGCCGGCGAGCAACAGAAAAGCTGAAAAATAGAAACGAGCACTGAGGGCAGCAACAACGACTGTGAACGAGAGAGTGATCGGCCAAAACGGGACTTCGGGTTCGCAGGGTATCGAGAGCGAGACATTGTCCGTCAAGGTACTCTCCGCCGCGCTTGGGTTTCTGCTGTGATTACTGGCGAGCTTCCCAGGAAATGATGGGGAAAACGCCCGCCGATGCGGGTGAGGTATCGGTGGCGTGGTGGATGGTGGCGACAATAGTGACGAAGAGATAACCCCATATTTGAATCGTTCAGCGAAGGCAAGGGTACGGCGCGACATGGAGTCTGGAGAGAAGAGCGAACTGAGGAGCTGCATAACATCGTCGGCACAGTGAAAGTAGACAAAGATACATGTGTACTTGAGTGGAATGCTGCTATGGATGCAGTGTCAATCACTCACTTCGAAGGCACCCAAAATAGTGAAACACAATTCTTCCACTCTCTCGCAGTGTGTGGGGAAATATGGCTGAGGTGTTAGATAGTTCTGGAGGGAGAACTCCACTGTGCCCCCAGGCATAACCTCAGAGGCTTCGCCGGAGTCTGCAGTATGTGGGGCGTGTGTAAGGTGCAAAAGAGGGGCCAATGCTATGAAACTTGCCTCTCAAATACTCCTCCAGCGGGTGTCCATCAAAAACAGGTTGGGCCATGGCTCTCGATTCTCGAATCACGAATGTTGGTGTCGGAGCGCGATTGGCAGTGGATGCAGTGTACACTGCCAAATATTCGTGACAGTTCGTAAAAAAAAGCGAATGGAAACCGGATATTAGCAGCAGGATGGTGAAAGGAGAGAATATGGCCAAGGAAGGCGCAGTTGAGTGTCTGGCTGATGCGGGCGGCTTACAGTAGAATGGCAAGCTATCGTAACAGAAGAAACCACCCTATTTGCTTATGTAATACTGCGTGGCCCATTGTTCCGCACACCCATGCCAGTGGCCAGCCATCGCAAAGTACTGGGATCGTAACGAACCAAGTTATCACGACTAGCACATAGTACTGAATATCCTTGATGTCCAGACTGTTCGCACCAAGTAGCAAGTGAGCCCACATCTCCAGTCATGATGCTTATTGAAACCATCTGAGCTAATAGGCAGTGCACCGATTCGAGCCCTGTGACCGCGAGATCTAGGTGACTGGTGAACGAGGAAGAGGACGACCTGGTAAAACCAATGCACACCTCCAGCGCAAGATCGACGAGCCTAGAACCAAAATGCGAATATGGCTGCATCCAATCTCATCTCCCACATCGCGCGGGTATGCATTGGTCATTAATTCATATACCCTCATCTTTAGCTTTCAGCAGAACCTGCATACTGGTAACAGCGTGTCAGGGCCAAGTAGTCGTACGCCAACCACAAGGTACCTTCTACATTCTTCGCCTATGTTGTGCCACTCCATTGAGCGGACCTATGCTCTAAAGTACAGCTCACGGCAGTTCTTGTCTCTGCATACATGAAACTCGCGCTCAACGTCAAAGGTGTCCATCCAGCTCGACTGCGGTGGCAGCAGCAAAGTTGAACCTATACACTTGCCCTGTGTGGATTGATACTCCGCGACGGACCGCTTTTGGCAATCTTCGATGTGGTGCCGCAGCAGCAGCCTGCAGCAGCCCTGAGTGGCAGACTTGCGATCTTGGATTCGCGAGGTCATAGCAACTTGTCACTGCCTGCAGACCTTGAATACGCCTGCCCTATTTATGGTGGTATGTGTGCTAAATTGAAGCAGCGCCAGAGAAAGAGCCTATACTGAACTTGTTGTCTAGATTTAACGATGTCATGTCGATGCCTGAAGTTTTGACTCTATGTGAGATTCCTTCCACAGTGGAGGTGGTTCAATCCGTGTATCCCGGGGTCGTGTTAAACTATGGATAGAACTGCCTCAAACAGGGTCCTCACAGCCTTACTTCTCAGGCTAGGTTCTCGTGGGCTTGTGATGCCAGTTCAACATCATTTACCTTGAGGGCACTGAGATGGAGAGTGCTGTTCACTATCTGCAGAACACGTTGTTACTGCGTGACTGGCCATTCAAATCGTAGAATCTAATGTAGACATTGCCAAGCCTCTACCCACCAACCCAAGTAAGTAGTATGCCGTGACATGGTTGGTTGTTATAAAATTACCAGCTGATAGGTTCACAACACTTACAGGGCACGCTTCACGTGAGCATCATGTGGGTGTTCTCGTCTCATTGATCAGATGATCACGAGGGCAAGATATCAGAGATGTATCTGTGGAATGCGGGGTTGTCCATGTCAATGACGCATCTGGTGACTGCTATACCATCGAGGGGTTGACAGCTAACAACTAAATGTTAGACCGCTTCTCGCCACGCTGGACCTGGAATTTTTATTTACAGGTGGAGCAAACCAAACCGTACCTTATCAGATCCGTTCACGAAGTCAGACCACCAATTTCGCAACTATGACCCGCAGAAATCGTCGTCACATTCCCAGGCCACTAAAGAGCAGATCGTCAATGTCAGCGCACATGAAACCAAGCTACATGCACCCCCCGTGTCACCGGAATCAGTGCGAGAACCATCAGACGAACCATGGAACTATGGTGGCGAACAGGTCGAGTGAGGAATCTACCTATCGAGCAAGGTAGAACGCGAAAATTGAATTGACTACGCTGGACCTTGCAGTAAGTTCCCATATGTTTTCCTTGCAACATAAGCACTCATACGGTAGTTCCTCGAAGGTTGCATCGACCGCACACCCATCTTTTATACATTGATGGATCCCTTGCTGTTGACATCACCGATGTTGGATCCGGACCACAAGACGACATTCGCGGGGGGAAAAAAGGCGCTAATCTCGGGCTGCTCACACTAGAAAACTTGCTGCAATGGGGTTCCGGGTCATCGGATTAGTTAATGGGACTGTCCACCATATGTGAAGGCGAAAACTCTCAATTTGAAGGTACTAGGTGTCCATTGCGTGTGAAATACAGTTTTGTAGACTTGTATCGTATGGTGGCGTATCCACGGGGCATTGGAAGCGCTGGTCACTCTTTGTTGAGTTGTCGGATGACGGTCGATGTGGTCCGTACCCTTTTTTTCGATAGCCCCCACGGCGTAAGTTTACCTGTAAACAAAAGTGCAAGGAACCTGGCGAGAAGCCGTTTAACGTTTCGTTGTTAGCTGGAAGTGCTGACCGCCAGTCATTCTCGTGACATTTAAATGTCGCTCACTCCTCTAAAATTGAAAATCTATCTCCACTCTTAAAACAATACTTATGACCACGAAAACACTACCAATTGACTATGATAGAATAGTACCAAAGTGGGAAGGTGCTGGTATGACCAGACACCTCTTACAAACACATGTCAATTACTTTGAATGCTCAAGCCAATGCTAACATTATTTACTGACAAAATACAGTAAACTCCAGAACCTCGGATCTCCAGAGATCATGACTCCACTCCACCACTATGTGGAACCACTTGGAGTCTCAGAGTCTCAGAGTCACTCAGGGTTCATCTGGAATTTGCAGACTGTTGTCCTACTCTATCATCCTTTCCTTATCATTACTCCTGAGCCTCCAGGGGCATTCCATCATTATATTACATCATTTAACTCCATCTCCTTTCATGTTCCTGTTCCTAATCCCCTGTCATCATTAGCAAGCGCTTCTCTGCCCATTCCACTACATGTATATATACATACTCACTTTTTACTTTCTATTCCTCAGTTGTTCTTTGCCCTCCTTAGGCAGTGGCTGAGGTGGGTTTATTCTATACCTATTTACTACCCATAGCTAATCCCTAGTAGTCTGGGCAATCACGTCCTCTTATAGTTTTTGTCAGTAATATCATAGTATAAACTACTACCAAGATCTCTGCATCAAAGTCATCTGGGCATACCTGCACCTCACATTTTCCCTGATTTATGGGCTTTGGTACCCTTGTCCTTGACTCTGGTAGCTCTGGAGCATTCCCCTAGCAGCTCTAATCCATCTCCATTGCATTTGCTTGGTCCAAGAGGTCATCAACATGACTGTTTGCCTTCAAGGTGCATATACCAGTATGCTTGTTCCCTGCTGACTTTTGTAGGTCATGTTTTGAGGCATCCTTGTCAGTGTGGTGGATTCACAAGGTGGATAGGTCAGTTGGTGGCATTGGAAAGTGGTGTGGATGGTGCAGGTACATTTGTCATCACATTTGGCTTACTGTTTCATTGCTGATCAGTTTTGTCATCAGCTAGCAGCCTTATTTTGATTCATCTTCAGTCACAGCTGGCACTGCTTGCTATGCCATCTGACAAAATACAGTGAACTCCAGAACCAGAACACCAACTCCACATTTCCAGAATGTCAGAGTTCATACGTCCATTCCACTGCCAGGCGGATCTGCTCAGAGTTTCAGCGCCTGCTCAGAATCCATGCAGAACTCATGCAGACTCTTATCACACCTCATCATTCTTTACTTGTCATCACCCCTGAGCCTCCAGGGATGCTCCATCACTTCCTTACATCGCTTAATTCCATTTCCCCCTTGTTCCTGTTCCTATTCCCTTCATTATCATTAGCGAGTGCTTCTCCGCCCACTCCACTACATATATATACTTAGTTTTCACTTCAGATTCCTCAGTTGTTCTTTGCCCCTCTTTGGCAGCAGCTGAGTCCAGGCAATCACTGCCCTATTATAGTTTTTGTCACCATCTGTGTTGCTTGTTCTGCCATCTCAATGACTGCTGCCCTCATCATTCTAGCCCCCTCTCTTTCCCTCAACCTCTCTTGACTCTACCCTCTTGTCCCCTTTGTCCCTTGGCTCGTCAACTCATCTCAACACATTTGTATCAATGTTCTGGACCCTCAACTTATCCCTCACCTCACCATACCCCCCTTGCACCCCATCCTCTTTGTCAAGGGGCTCTGTAGGCTTGCTGGGATGGTGTTCATCACTGTCTGTCATGCCCACAGGGTTTCTTGGTGGTTGCATTGGTAGGTCGTCTCAGTGTCCCTCAACCTTGTTGTCAGTGGCCTCAGCATGCTGGCTCAGCCATCTAATCCCCTCCCCTCAAGCTATATGCTCGAGGGCATCTTTGTCTTGTCACCTGGATTGTACAGAGTGTCTGCACATCTCCATGCAGTCAGTTTGCTTGTCTTCACAGGGTCAACATTGTGTAGTCATTGTAGGGGGTCTGGCACTGGAGCTGGAGGTGCTGGGTGGTTGGAAACTGGTGGAGGTGCTGGTGGAGGTTCCTGGATAGGTGGAGGTCACTCTGGGGGTAGTCCCCCTCTACCTTCATCAGGAAAATGTGACTTTACTTTTGGAGCAAATATAGTTCTATAAAAGTCAATTATAGAACCTATAGTTACCATAGCATTTAGAGACAAGTCCCCACTTTAGCATTCTCTAATCATCTGCTATAGTCCCAAGTGTAACTATAGTTCTATAAATTTGCAAGGCCAACTATTAGAGCAACTATAGCACCTATAGCACCTATAGTACTCATATCATGAGCCTGCCCTAAAGTTCACACTGACCATACAATAAAATCCACTATCACCTTATATTCCAAAGTCTACAAAGTGTACAAACAGAACTTTCAAAAGGTAGTCAAAATTGCAGTCAAAAGTGTACCAAAGATGTCTACAAAGTGTACCAACAGAGTTGACAAAAGGTAGTCAAAAATGCAGTGTATATAAAATGCACCAAGAGTACACCAAGTGATGTACTCCTATAGGAGGCAAAACAGTTTGTTTGGTCATGTTTGCCATAGTGTGCACGAGGCATGCACATAGGCATCCACTAAATTGCATTTTTGGACTTTGTCAGAATTCTCATGCTCTAGGACAACAACACCACACACCCAGTGTGTCCATGCACCAACATGTGCAGCCACAACAGTCTAATGCAGTCAACACATGCACCACAGTGTGCAGCTATGACCTGGTGTGTTTTTGTGCCCACTCACCCATTTTCAAGCCCACCCATACATTTTCAAGCCCACCCACCCACTTTTATGTCCACTGGTGTGTTCTTGTGCCCACCCACACATTTTGATGCCCACTCACCCATTTTCAAGCCCATCCACATGTTGTTATGACCACATAATGGCCCAATGCACATTCCATGCAGCCAGCGCCCTACGCAGGCCACCTGTGCAACTGCCATGTGCAGCCACAACAACAACCCAATGTGCATGCCACACAGCCAGTGCCCTATGCATGCTGTCCACATAAATTCATGATTATATTTTATCCCACTTCATCCCCCACTGTCTCAGTTGATCCATAATGTATATTTTGTAGTGTGTTGTACATAAATATACAATAATTTTGATCTCGTGGTCTTGCAAGAGACCAGTCATAGCAAATCCAAAATAATCCTGAGACTGAGACCAAGACCAGCCAAATTCATAGCAACTGAAAACCAAGGTCCAGTTGTCAGTTTTTCAGCTGTCTGGCAACTGGACTTTGAAACATTATCCCTGACACCATCGGTCACATATGCCTGGAAGCCCAATGCCCACCATGCAATACAAACCTGACATGTCTGCTATAGAAGGCAAGGTGTGACATTCAGATCTCATTGGTCACCTGTGACAGGCAGTGACTGTTTTGCATCTAGTGGCAACTTGACACATCAGGAAATTCATCAAATATAGACAACAAGTGTAACACATACCTTTATATCCTAGTTGACTGCCCATATCACCCAGAAACCTCTTGTCCTCTGGTGTTATCATGCTGCCTCTGGTATGCACCAGGAGGAATGTCATGAGTTATGATATGTTGGCTCCTTGACTTGATTGAACACATATACAAAGTAATGTACTCCCACCATTCATAGACATCAGGATAGCTGCTGGTCAGTAGTATCAGTGGATCTGGCCAGAACTCTCTGTTAGGATGAGTTGATCAAATGAAATGACAAGTGCTGGTTGTGGCCATAACCTGGCCAGCAGCAGCAGCAAGGAAAAGTCTGGTCAAATCAAGCATTCTGGCACCTTCAATTGAGGATGACACAGGAAGATTAGAGATGGGGTCATCTGCCAACTTCACCAGAGACTGCCTAGCATGATCCAGTGATGTGTCAGAATGGTGTACATGTTTGGACTTACTAAAATGGCAATGTCAGCTAAAGCTTTCTCAGACCATCATCAATCCCCTGATGGAGGAGGCGAGTGTGGGGCTGTGCAATAAATCACGTGACAACTTTGAATCATGAAGTATCTTAGCTTGGGGCTCATTTGCTAAGGAACAATGTAGGCCTTATCTATACTATGATAGCTATTGATTCATATTTCTTTTAAATACCCCCCATGTGTTACTGGTGTACAACAATATTTTATAATTAACTGAGAAAACTTTCACTGAGTTCTGTAAGTTTGAGTCATGTTCCCTTGAAGAATCCCAATCTGACTAAGTACATACTTGGTTAACTGTCGAGATAATCACATGTCAGTATGGTTATACTGATTACTGATACCCATTAACATGTGACACACATATGCTATTGAGATTACTCATAGCTAACTCATGGACATTCTACAGTATTCCATGAGATTCCATACATACTTTGTATGGTTATGTATCACTACAGTTTACTGGACTAAACTTGTAGATTACATGGTCTGTGTGCAACCCACTTACATATAAACAGTAGGGCCTTACACCTAGTACCATAAGTTGTTCTGAACAGACACTAGCTGTTCTCAATACAGGACTTTCATCCTCTATTCTTTATCAAGAACTTCTTCACCTCAAAAACCCTTCTCAGTCCATTACAGAGACTAGTAAGGTGAGGCTCTCTCACCAACTGCTGTGCTGTATAGGGATATTCCCTATATAAACCAGACAATGATGTCAGTGTCGATTATGCCAATTGAG